>NJDC01019102.1:0-22337 GCA_002245475.1 Calephelis virginiensis
TTTATCTATGATCCATAGAAATATAAATATGAAATACCACCGCTTACCCGCGTCTTTGCCTGCAATAAATTGAAATATTAGCTATTATGTCTTTGAAGCTGGATCAAACTGTACACGGTGTGTAAATTTACTAAAATCGGTTGAGCAGTGTAGGAGTCCATTGTGGATAAACAACGAAATACGCAATTTATCTATTACTAGCTGTGACCCGTGGCTTAGCTCGCGATGAATTGAGATGTAAGCTGTCCTGTATTTAAAGTTGGACTAACTGAATTTGATTAAAATGGATTAAGGGGCCACGTATGCTAAAATACGTCAGCAATATACTGTTTTTTTCATACAAAGCAATTATGGATCTTGGCGACAAAAGTACACAAGATTAACATTATAATGCTTTATAAGACTAGTGTTTCCAAAACACGATTCATTTCACTTTGGTCGATAGAAAAAAATCAAAAAGTTAACCCTTTTTTGAAAGCAAAACCCAACTGTCTACTTCAATTATGAAAATATCGACACCAGATTTAACATAAACATAGATAAGTATTATACCTAAAAGATAACTGTTTCAGTTTTTATATTTTTTTTCAAATTACTTCTATAGTGTCAAAAATAGTGATTTGGCGCTTAAGACATTTACTTAAGAGCACAATATTTCATAGTAATCATGGAACGGGGGAGTGCGCTGATTGGCTCTTCTAGCTGACTAAGTATGGGGCCTTAAGTAGGTAATTTAGTAGTCAATTGCAGACAAACATCGTAATATGCAATTAATATAAAAGATATTAAAATTTATCACATAGCTGTAAAACATAAAGGTCACTGACTGAGTAAGTATAAGCTACCATACCTGCACAAAAATCTGGTTAAAAATTGGTATACGATATTTTGCAATTTTACCCCCTTAGGAGTTAATCAGAAAACCTTTTGTTTTTAATTATGAAACTTCACCCAAAGTCCTTTTCGGATCCGTGAGTATTTAATGTTAAGGTTCACGATTCTTACATACCTGTCTTGTTTACTCCGAATCCATTAATCTTTTAACTTTTATTTAGATATTGTGATTAATAATATTTTTTGATAATTGCAATAGTAACGTAACTTATCTATGAATACTAACCTATCGTCACCCCTCACGACTGTTACGTTGCAGTCTGAAGGCTAAAATAGCGGATACACATACTCGCAATATTCTAACTACCATCCTATTCTCAGGCAGTTTTGCAAGCACTGCTTAAATAGGTTAAAACCAGCAATATCGTTGATGGTAGACTGCAACGACTTGTTCGGTAAGGGATATGCCGCCTTACCTATTCCTGGCACCGTAATACATATCATTGGACAAATAACACAAATTGAATCTAACCTCAAAGGAAGCAAATTATATACTTGTGTTATGAGCGTTAGTCAACGATAATAATTTATACTAATACCTAAATAGTATTTTCATGACCATATCCACGAAGAGGTAGGCAGAGGCACAACCAGGGCACCCACGACTAGACGAAGATACTAAGTCCCACAATGTGATAGGTGGCAAGCATATTGCCAACCGGGCGCGTATCCAATCCCGAGCAACATTTTTTTTAATTAGAAAATTGGAAAAACCAAATTTTCTCTTTGTTGTCCGACCCGAGAATCGAACCCGGTACCTCATGAAGTCAAGTTCTACAGCTGGACCGCTAGACCACAGAAGTGATACTTAAATAGATATCAAATTAAACTAAATAATAACAACATATTGATTCTGTCATGCTCTGGTCTGAGGATAAGGTAGCCAGCAGACTAACGCCCAATATTAATAACCTATCTACAGATAGATATAGTGCTATTTTTGATCAGTTACAAGGTAACCGTTGTTATTTTACATTAATTATTTATTTTATTTTATTTTATGACATTCGAAGGCAAACAAGCACATCCGTCTGCTTCTCCTGATGACAAGAAATTCACGCCGCTTGAAACCACCAAAAGTGGTAATGGTGCGTTGCCAACCTGAGGCCGGAATGTTAGGCCTCGAGCAAAATTAAGTTTACCGACAGCCTTACCCTCCGAACCGGAACACGTCAACGGCAAGCATTGACGTTATAGCGACAGGAATAGACAAAGCGGTGGTACCAACCCGGCGAGTCGCTGCAAAACTCTACTACCTGGTAGGATGACACGGTGCTAGTGACGGTTAACTTACGCTCGCTTTTTACGAGCTACTTGGCAGGAAGGGAGATGGTCTATATTGCAAAGGAGCCCGGACCAACAGGGTGAATCAAAAAAATCTTAAGAACAAAACTCTAGTAGGCTTATCCCTATCTGTAGATAGGTTATTAATATTGGTCGTTATTCAATAGGCCTAATATCCTGGTTACAGGGCAGTATCAAACGTCCTATAAAATCTATACTGTCTATAGGTCACAGTTGCTTCTTATCATAAGAGACGTTAGCTCTTTGTTGAGTTCTCACATAAAAAAACCAAACCCGTCCTCTTTATTGCGTCCAATCTCTTATCAAATTCAAATAAATACTAAAACAATAATTGAAACTTTAATAAAAATATACAAAATTAAATTAAACTCGTCACACTATTCCCAGGAAACGATTTAATCAATCAAATTGCACTCTAAATTGTTGAATAAAATGTTATTGGTGAAATGAATAAAGGATAGAATTAAATTTTCAATTGAGCATGATGATTAAACTTTTCAATTAATTACTGATGATATAATTTGTTTATTCGAGGTTTGAGAGCATGTTCATTGTCCGTGGTAATTATTTTGTAACGTCAGAACTCTGGTTTGTAACGATAATTATTCAATTAAACATTTTACGAATAGGTTATACTACTATGATAATGACTGTTAAATGGGAAAAGTCATAGGTAAAGCATAATTTAAATATATAAAGGCCAATTATGTAAAGTCACCATTACCACCATTGTTGTCTCTAGGTGGCGTGAATTTCTTACCATCGGGAAATCCGTCTCCTTGTTTGCCTTCCAATATCATATTTTATGTATCCAATATAGGGTTGCCAACTTTTTTTGACCAAAAAAACGTATAAACGAAAGGAAAAAAGTAAAGTATTACGAAGGAAAAAAATATTTTTCAAATAATTTGTTGTTACGTACTTTTGTGTGCTTTTAACACATGATAAAAAAAATGTTATCTTTAAATGTTGCAAAGCTTGATTGACAATCAACAAAATTTTAATTTAAATCAATAAACAATTTATTTTTAATTAATTGATTAATAAATTAATAAAAATATGCTCATTTTCCCTCTTCCCTTCACTTTTGATTCATTACTAAAAAACTCTTTCACTAAAAGAATTATTTTAGTAATGAATCAAATTCAAATGAATGGAGAGTAGGTACGAAATACCTTTTTTTATATTTGCTATTTTTTAAGTAGGTATATATTGCCATTTTTAACTGTATTTTTCATAATGTGTATTTTATTTTACGCATCGTAGTAAAGATTGAAAATAAAGTATTTTCGCATACTTTATTTGTATGTAAAAGTATAAAGTAAAATTACCAAAACTAAAGTAGGATACGTTATTATAAAGTATGGTTGGCAACCCTAACCCAATATCATAGTTACTTGCGTCATTCCCAACAAGACCACTGTTAGTCGAGTGCTGTGTAATTTGTCCGAGTAGGGATCCACTGCCTTACCTATTTCTGTTAACAAATGACAACGTCTTTTTCTGCTCGGAAGGGTAGGGTTGATAGTAGACTCGCGCAATACACGTAATACAACATCCGCAGGATAGCGTCGCACCCATAGCATCTATAGTATCTACAGGCCGCGGTTATCACCTACCAATAGAAAAGCGGAGTGGTTTGCTGTTTAATGTCGTAAATATGAAAGCACTAAGTTTCAAATCTAAATCGATTAAATAATTGTTTCTTAATCCACATCTAAAAATCTACGAAAGATTTTATTCGCTGAAATATGTACGTTAAAAAATTATTACTAAAATGGGTTATTATTTTAAATTAACCATTGCCTATGCCTCAATGGGCTAGTGATAAAGAAGCTGTATACGGAGCCCGATATCTACTATGGGACGAATCTAGTAACATTATGTGGAAGTTTTTCTGTTTTTTTTTTCGTGGCGCTTAACAGACTATAAGGCGATTACATATAGTGTTTCTATTTATGGAGCGTAACTAGAGGCCAATAAGTGAACTGAGAAATGTGAATTTTTTTTTCTCATACGTTGATAAAATCTGTGGTCTAGCGGTCCGGCGTCGGACTTGACTTCTTGAGGTCCCGGGTTTGATTTCCTAGTCGGGCTACTTAAAAACAAGAACATTTGTATTTTCATTTTTCTTATAAAGATAACGTTGCCCGGGATAGGATGGCCCGGTTGGCGATAGGCTTGCCACCTATCAAATTGTGGGACTTAGTGTCTTCAGCTGGTCGTGGATACCCTGTTTGTGCTTCTGCTTTTCACTTGGGGGATATGGGCGTAAGATACTTTTTTTTACCACGTTGTTAAAATAGTTCCACTTCAAAAAAATCAGATATTGGACGTGCCTCAGCATCAGCTCGAATACTACCTGTGGTGAAATTTTTTCTTTCTTTTAAAATGTACTATTAATATTAACAAATAAATGATTAATTGAATATATGTGTTATATTACTAATTAAAAACATAGCGACGCCGGATATCCGCTTTAATCTATGTACGCAAATGAATACAATAAAACACATTTGCAGTTTGATCAGTGTATAAAGCCACAGACTAAATCTGGTTTTGCATATTTTACTATCTTCTTTTATACAACAGGGAATTTTAAATTAACTTTGAAATTGAAATGTAAAACTGCTGAGTACTTTGCGGCAAGGAGAAAATTATATAGACACTCATAATTTTTTCTTATGACGTTTGCAAATTACTCGGGTCAGAGCGCAAGCGTTTCCGTATGTTTTACTTGATATATCTATTCGGTTTCTTAATCGCTGGCACTAGTTTATCTATTCCTACAGCAAAAATGTGATTACTACCCGATGTTGGTCCGGGCTCCTTTTGCAGAACAGATCATTTGCCTTCCTACCAGGCAGCTCGTAAAAGGCGAGCATAGGTTTACCGTAACTAACACCGTGACATCTGATTAGGTGATAGAGTTTCGTAGCGACTCACCCGGATTGGTACCACCGCCTTACCTATTCCTGCTGGCATAGGGTCAGTGCTAGCCATTGAAGTGTTCTAGTTCGGAGGATGAGGTAGCCGGTAAACTATTTTTGCTCGAGGTCTAACATCCCGGCCATCAACCAATATCACTATTGACTTTAGTATCTCTAGGCGGCGTGTTTTTTTTACAATCTGGAAATCCGTCTGCTTGTTTGCCTTTCAATATTATAAAAATGAAAAAAAAAACAACAATGTTCCAATTTGGGCCCTCCAGACCAGTATGTTTGATCAATTTAAACAATTGTCTATAAATTTAAAAAAATCACAACAGAATTTGAACGTAAATACGCCAATTCGTCTTAAGCCGACGAATGCTCTAATCATTTGAGCTATAGATGATTCGAGTCCTGTATCCCAATTTATAATTCCTTTCTTTACCGTAAACGCGGATAGTTTACTAAATTATCATTAAATTCCAGCCTCAAGTTGGCAATGTACATTACCGTACTTCATTATCCTCATAAGTGACCTGAATTTCAATAAGAAATCCGTCCGTTTGTTTACTTTTTGTCGTAAACAAAAATCTTGAAAAAAATAAAACATTCACCCGAATTGTATGACTTCTAAATTTATTCAATACATAAATATTATAAATAGGAGAATCTGTCTGTTTCTTATGCTTTCAAACCGCTGGACCGATTTTTATAAAATTTGATAAGCTATATACTTAATCATAACTATTATATGCTGGCTAGTCGTCTCACTAAAACAGCTAATGGCTTAAGCAGCTCAATTTAAACTCGTAAACAAAGCATTTCTTTGTATGCTTACACCAAAAACAGTCAACATACATTCTGTATAGACATAACCTGGAAGTTTTCAAATAAACTCATAAACTTCCAATACAAGCAGTTCATATCTATGACGTAATACTCTACATTAAACAACGTCGTATAAAGCATATAAAACTTTATCAAATGTTCTCAGACGTTTCAAGTTATTTAAATTGACTTTATTAATACTTTCTTTAGTATTCAACTAGCTTGAAGCATAAATAAGTTTTCTTTATGAGCCTTATTCTCATGCAGATCAAATACAATTTTTATCTAGAACGCAGAATTGTTGTATGTGTACACTTAGCTCTTGAGTTCTTGGTAAGACTTTGGAATTTTCTTGAGAAACTTCTAAAAGTATTTATTGTTACTTTTACACATTCGCCTCTGATCTAGCGGTTCATATTTATCGGACTTGACTGCATGAGGTCCCGAGTTTGATTCCTGAGTCGGCCAACAAAAAGAAAAATGTTTTTTTTTTCAATTTTCTAATAAATAAAACAATGCTTAGGATTGGATATGTGCCCGGTTGGCGATAGGCTTGCCTATCACATTGTGGGACCTAGTGTCTTCGGCTAGTCGTGGGTTCCCTGGTTGTGCCTCTACCTAACTCTTCAGGGATATGGGCGTGAAGACACTTACTTTTTTTTACTTTTATACATGCTTAGTATGTTTTTTTTTTTTTTGGACTAATGCTAATAAATGTTATTTAATAATATATTACCTCTCTTTCTCTACTAATATTATTTTAAAATCTATTATTCTATAATATTTTACTACTACTAAACATTTCTCTTATCCGACGCTACAACTACCCATGAAACTAATGTTATATTTACTAGTCTATATAGTTTATTTGTAGATGTTCGTACAGTTCTTTTGTAGCGATTCTAAAAGTAGGTTTCGCGATAGTAGAATTTCGTAGAAAATTCATCTGAATATCATAAAATTATTTAGTTTTTAAATTCCGCCATATAGAATAAACGGAATCAATTAGAGAGTAGCAAACAGAACGACAAAGTAATAATTATTGACTAAGTTTAAAACAATTTCATTCTTCATAAAAAAAAGGTAAATAGAAACTAAATTGTTTAAATTTAAATATATATTTCTAAAAAACGGATTTTTTTTAATATAAATTATTATAGAAACTTTGATGTGTGACGTAATGTTATTTATTTAGAGTATTTTATGTGTTCCGTTATTTTATGAGTTTGAGAAACTTTTCTCTGACAATCACAATAAATGATTACATGAATAAATTATCCGTCAATCAACTGAGAATCACTCATGACAATATGACAGTAATCGAAATTCAAAATGTGATTTCAGAGCCCTAACCATGAGTTTACGGCTTGTCAAGTTTAATATACTCTCTACCGTCACTGTATACTATTTGTATAAAAACTTCGAACAGCACCTCTATTGGTAACTAAGAGAAACACATTTTAGACCAAAAGTGTCATCATATATTTTGCCACGCAACTTCTAATCTATACGAACTCATGGTAAAGTCACATTTTTTTATACAAGAGGAAGCAAACGAGCAAGTGGGTCACCTGATGGAAAGTGATCACCGCCGCATCCGCATCCGCAACGAGTGGAGTTCACGAGCATCCGCAACACCAGGAGTATCACAAACGCGTTGCTGACCTTTAAGGAATAAATTTTGATATATTTTAGTAGCAAAACATCAAAAATCGACCTGTATTTTAAAATTTTATCGTCTATATAAATAATTTTTAGTTTTCTTTTTAGTTTCTCATTTCAAAAACAACATTTTCCGGGATCAGATAAGTTATACGTACCCACAATCAGGGTGTTTACACAATCTCTGCGTACTGCTTCGGAGAAGCAGGTGTAAAGATAGAGATTGTTGTCTTGTAACCGAGATTTTAGGATAATTGCTATAGTATGCTGGCTACTGCGTCCTTCGGAACGAAATATGATAGTCTTATTATGGCGGGAAAAATGAATAGAGTAATGGACCTTTACCCGGAAAAGTTGCTGTTTTGCTGTCTACCAATAGTGGTCTAATTGGTATCCAATCAATTTGGACCCCAACCTTGTAAGTTATCAATTTCACCAATGAGGATTTAGGTTATTTGATTTTATCATCAGTTAGAAACACCATTTGTGATGACGGAGTACTGGTCTTTTTTGTCATTATTATTTTTTTCATCTGACCTGTTCCTGTCACTATAATACAATACCGCCTGTGGCGATTTATTTCTTTATTTATTTGAGGTCCGAGAAGGAAGGAGATTGACAAAAAGTGTTGGTCTTAATATGTGAAAGGGCATGCTTCGCTGGCTCAGATCACTCGGATATTATCAGAGGATGGTGTCAAGAGTCTCCGAAACCGGCGTGTTTGTATGAAAAGGTGAATGTAAAGGAAGCCATACAGGTTTGTCAGGATTATTAGGTACTCTCTGTCTACCCAGTAAGGGCCTTGGCGGGAAACTATATGTATGGTTTACTTAAAAGGGTCAGAAAACCAATAAATTTACTTAAATAAGAGGCCCAGCATTCCTTCAGAAAACGAGGTGAATGTAACACATACACACCTTCACGCGAAGTACCTTGCGAGGTAGGCAAAAGAAAGATTATCAAAACAGTTAAACAATTCGAATGTGACTTAGGCTGGAAGATAGACATTGACATTGCACAAAACCAAAAATCAAAGTCACATCGCGAGGGTTTTATCAGAGGGTGGTGACAAAAGTCTTCTAAAACCTAAGCGTGTTTATGGGATTATTAATGTAGGGGAAGTTATGTAGGTTTTTAAAGATCGTGATATTAGGCACCCGAAACTTTTTACTCACAGAATATATAACATAAATAAGAATCATCTAACAAAAGTCTTCGAAATCTGAGTGTTTTTAAGGGAGTTTTGGCGCCATCGAGAGAAAAGATGGTCGAAGTTTTGTCAAAATTATTGAATTTCGTGTTAATATTGAGTGAAATTAGTCAATTTTGGTGGCATTTTGTACAATTTTGTTCAGTTAAAGTGCACAAATGAAATAACCATAAAGAAATTAGCGTATCGTATATTTTCTCGGTGTCGCCAAATCTCGTTACACGAGCTTGTGTAAAAAGGTCACCGCTTTACCCAAGAGCCTGACATGACTTATTGACGACTTACGACTGATGACTAATTAAAATTAATTGAAATTGATATAAAATTTGATGCAAATTTCGCAAATTACTTGACTAATGGCTAAATACTAACGTGAAGGCCAAAACTTAAAGAAAGAAAAAAGAGTGTTTTTAAGAAAAGAGTTATAAATATGAACGAAGTTAGGTAGGTTTTTAAGGATCGTCATATTCGGTACCCAAAATTTTTTATTTACATAATTTATAACACATATAAGAATCAACCCTGCAATATGATGCAAAACACTTTTATGACTTGCAAAATGCATACCCTAATTTGGTATTTTAATAAGCACTAAAAGAATATATTTCTAGAAGACAGAATAATAAGAAAAAATGTTACAGTAAAATATTCAATAAAAATCAAATCACGTATTGTTGTTCATATTCAAATCGAAACCTGAATCTGTGTAACATATGGAACAGAACTAAGTGTAAGAAATCCTTCTAAAACACAGTTTACGTGCCCGCCAGAGGCTGCACGTAAAATATTTAAGTGTCACAAGTAAAGCGTGACTTCGATGCATTTATACATATTTAGTACGTACTAAATCAAATGGAGTATTGAGAGTGTTCGTATTATAATTTTCGAATTGAACAGAGTAATAATCCGGTAGAGACAATATTTATGGTACGCATGACGAGGTATTTTAGATCGGTAGATTCAAAGACTTCTATAGGTAGACGAAATTTCACTGCCGATGTTACTTTTTTCCGTCAATGTGTCATTGCCTGTATCATCTAGCGGTTCGACTATGGACTTGACTTCATGAAGTCTTGGGTTCGATCCCCGTGTGAACCGAAAGAAAATGTGTTTTTTTTCAATTTTATAGTAAAAAATAACGTGGCCTCCGGGATTGGATTTGTGCCCGGTTAGCGATAGGCTTGCCACCTGCCATATCGTGGGATTTAGTATATTTGGCTAGTCATGGTTGTGCCTCTGTCTACCACTTCGGGAATATAGGCTTGAATATACTTTGCTTTTCTTTGAGATAAGTACATTTGACCTCTTTCTACCTTTTCTGGGATACTGTCGTGAAGATACTTGATGTGTCTACACTTTATGATGCCTTCAACTTACTCGTATAACAACATTCGTTAAGAGTACTAAAATGTGTTTAATTTAAAAAATCGAATCTCAAATTTTTACATGTTTACAAACTGTAATTCGTAAGCAGATCAATGCCACCGTTATGAAATAAACATAATATAAACCTTCCTCTTCAATCCCTTTATTTGTTAAAAAAACACATCAAAATCTGTTGCGTAGTTTATAAGATTTAAACATATAAAGGGACATAGGGTCAGAGGAAGCGACTTTGTCTTATACTATATTGTAGTGAATAGTCGCATTAATGGTATAGCGTTCCGGTATCGGACTAAAATTCGTGAGTTCTCAGTTTATACCTGATTGGTTATAGGTAGGTTTGTTCGTGGGTGCCCTGATTGTACCTTCTCCTACCACTTCGGGAATACGGGTGTGGAGATAATTATTTACTTATTAGAAGATTAATCCATTGATGTTTGATAGGTTCGACATATTTGCGCTACTAAATTTATGAAAAATTAACATAAAACTAACCCACCCTAAATTTAAAAAAAATATAAAACAATTAACAGGGACTTTTCCATCGAATAGTTAACCAAACTTAGGTAAAGCCGATTGTAACCACAGACCAAGCAAACCGCAGAGGCAACCACGTCTGAACTCTCTGAATTAATATTCAAATACTATGCGAAACATTTACTTTCATGTCTACCTTAAGGTATGCAAAATTTCATAGTGTGGTATGAACTTTTCATAGGAAGCTAAACCAAGAGATCACTTGAAGATAAATAATGCCTATTGTATATCAATACTAAAGATATTTATGTTGTGTATGTAATTTTTCCCCGTGTTAATCCGGGCTCCTCTGCAGAATAGATCTGCCTTCTTGCCAGGCAGCTCGTGAAAGGCGAGCATAGGCTTACCGTCACTAACACCGTGACATCTGACAAAGTGGTAGAGTTTCGCAGCGACTCGCCCGGATTTGTGCCACTGCCTTACCTATTCCTACCGCCATAAATTCAATGCTTGCCTTTGACGTGTTCTAGTTCAGAAGATAAGATAGCTGCTAAACTTACTTTTGCTCGAAGTCTAATATCTCGGTCTGAGGTTGGCAACGCGTTATTACCACCTTTGGTGTCTCTAGAATCTGATATTTTTACCATTAGGAAATTCGTCTGCTTGTTTGCCTTCCAATATCATAAAAAAAACGTTACTGCGCACGAAATTGGGCACGGTAAAAGCAATTTTACACTACAGCCTTACCTGTTCCTGTCATCATAAAACCAATTCTTGCCACTGACGGGTTCCGTGCTGAAGGTAGGCTTCAAGATAGTGCAGTTAACGTCACAACATTCTGCAAAGGTTCTTTTATTGAAGTATCTTTTTGATTGTAAACTATGTTATTCTCACAGTTTATTGTTAACTTTTTTATGTCCCTATCGTCTGCTGTAGTGTCGATGTGCAATCGATATAATAATATTCAATTGTTAGTTAGTAATTAAGGTTCCGGCGTAACTATAATGCAAAAATTGGATGTCAGCGATCAAAATAAAACGAATTGTAAAATTCTACCATAACAACATAAGGTAGCTGGCAAACTTACCTTTGCTCGTGGCCTAACATCCCTGCCTTAGTTTGGCAACGCAACATTGCCATCATTGGTATCTCTAGGCGGCGTAAGTTTCTTACCATCAGGATATCTGTCTGCTTGTTTGCCATCCAATACCACAAAAATAACATTTGTTGTTATTATTTGACCACCTCGTTGGTCGAGTGGCTAGCGTACATGCCTAACTATATCGACTTACCGCGAGGCTCGGGTTCGATTCCCGATGGGGCAAGCATTTGTGTGATGGACATTTAGATGTCTGCATTTTCGTGTCTGGGTATTTATTAAATATATTCTGGTATCTATTTAAGTATTTCTATGTATTAGAATCGTTGACTATCACCCATAACACAAGCATGTAATTTGCTTACTTTGGGGTTAGATTCAATTTGTGTAACTTGTCCAGGGATATTTATTTATTTATAATTATTATTTAAAATTTTAATCTGAATAAATTGCTGAAAAGCATTATACCACCAGTGATGTTGTTAATATGATTCCATTCAACCCATGCTCACGCTTACCTGGAAGGGAGGTAGATGGTCTATTTTAAATAGAGAATCCAGACCACAACGATAAGAGCAAATTAGCAGTTATTGTCCAAAAATCGTAAGATTTTCGCCATCTCTGGGCAATTTCTTATCCTACATAGAATTTTCATATTTCGTTTAATTTTCTTAAAATCAATATGTCGAAACTATGCGAAACATTCACCCCTGCTTTGAAGCTGTTTTCTCTCCTAGATAGTACGAAGTGTATCCGAACTATTTCCATATTATTATTAATTCGTGAAGCACTACCACTTCGCTTATTTATATGAACTCTGAACAAGTCAGGCGGATAACTTAATTTGAAACTTGACAGTGTCTGCGGCAACGAAGTTATACCAACGGGTCTCGATATTTAATTTGGTTATCGGTTTATAGTTTATACGAATATGGAATGGTTAAGTAGCTTTACCCCATATTTAATTGTAAAGATGTTTCTTCGAATAATGAAGCGATGTTTTTATATTCGTGACTTACCTTAGTAATAAGAGCTTCGTTAGTTGTTGCTGTATTATAAAGGCTTACCGCACTGTTTTAGTTGTATAATTTTACTAATTACAAAAGCAAAAGTTTGGTATATCTGTCTCCTTAACGCAAAAGCTACGGAACCGATTTTTATGTAATTTGGCACATATATAGAAGGTAACTTGGATTAATACACAAGATAGATTTTATCCAAAAAAATGTTCCTATGAGATCATTAACCTCGCGGGTAACGCCGCGGGCAACAGCTGGTATAATATAACAAAAATAACAACACCAAATGTACAATTACGCAGATACCACACTGCACCGGACAACGCTCCGGATCACACTTTCGATCGAGGATGAGGTACGGTCTGCGGAGTACGCCAGACTTAGCTCTGCATTACCGTACGGATTTATGGAAATTAATAACGGACGCGCGAAGGCTCTTGATTAGTTTATTTGGCATTTAAAAGGACATCCAGAGAGAAGATGATCTTATTTTTCATTGTATTTTTGGAATTTCGTGTGTTTATTATTTACAATTAATCAATTTAGGGAGCATTTTGTTCAATTTGGTTCTGTTGTAGTGCACAAATTAAGTATTCTCGTAAAAAATAGTATTTTTTTATACAAGAGGAGGCAAACGCGCTAGCGGGTCACCTGATGGAAAGTGATCACCGCCGCCCACGGACATCCGCAACACCACGAGTATCAGATGCGTTGCTGACATTTAAGGAATGAGTGGTATCATGTATTTCCTCGTTACCATGAAATTAGTTTGAGTAAGGAAGCCATCACTTTCCTCAACATTTTACTAAATCGGGTAACCTGATGTTATGAATATTAAACTTGATTAATGGCATGTGCTGCCAGATTCAAAATTTAAAAAAGTTGTACGGTATGTTGATAATCAACTCTCCATATTAAAAGTGAAGAAGTAGTTAAAAGCTAATCCAAAAGGTGCATTTTCGTTTCAAAGACTTTAAGAACATCCTAAGTTCTGATTTTGATTTGTTATTGTAGTTTTGTAGGTTTTGCATTACCTATAGATACACAGTAAAATAATAATTGACATCAGTCAAGTGGAAACAGAAATATCTTCGACTAAGAAAAAAATGTTGTGTAATGTAAGTTGCTTGGTACCAGTTACATCGAAATCCTTAATACCAGTACCTAATAAGTCTAGTACTGGCACTAATAGTACAAATAACATCCTATTAAAATCAATTCTACTAGCTCCAATAGGCTACCGGTGTTTATGGGAACCGATAGGAATGATTTTTCAACGTCTGCTTAAATTATAAAGTAAGTTATAAATTATCTAACTAAGAAAAGCGAACATTTAAAAAAATGCAATACTTGAAATTTAAGTTTGTTAAAAGTATATAGAAGCAGTTAATTAATGGTATTTCAAATACAAATGTATGTAAATATTCGTAATTCTAAATATTCTTAATTAAAAGAGGTCTTATTTGGTATTTCTTGCGAAAGGCATCCTTGATTACTTCGCAGCGTGCCTCAAATTTTGTCTTTGATGGTAAATGATAATTTACCTGAGACGAGAGACTAAGTCGAGCAAAACACGTAGCGCTAAGTTTCTTATTAACATAATATCTCCCCATTTATATTTTAATATTTGTATTTTGGCGAATTTGCACCTACCGTGTTTTGAGGAACGAAACATCCCATTTCCTATTAATATTATAAATGCGAAAGTTTGTAAGTATGGATGTATGGATGTTTGTTACTCTTTCACGCTCGAATGGCTGAACGGATTTGTCTGAAATTTGGAAGACAGATAGATTGTGACCTGGATTAACATATAGGCTATTTTAAATCCCGATCGCACACCGATCCACCAGGTAGCAGCTAGTTTGGAATAATAATGTTTTGGGTCATTTTAAGTAGTATAAACTATTCATTATCTTTGCAGCTTTAAAGTTTTCTATTTATCATAAAATGGTTATAATTTATTATAGACAATTGTTTAAGGTTGTTGTTTTAATTTTAATGTCAAACACATTTAATCCCCGTGTTGATACTGGCTCCTTTGCAGAATAGACTATCTGCTTTCCTGCTAGGCAGCTGCCAAAAGTCGAGCATTAACACTTACCGTCACAAGCACCGTGTCATTGTGATATATTAGGTGCTAGAGTTTCGCACCGAATTCTCCGGATTGGTACCACCGCCTTATCTATTCCTGCCGCCATAACATTAGTGCTTGTCGTTGACGGTAAGGAGGAAAAGGTAGCCGGTATATTTATTTTACTCGAGGCCATACATTCCGGCTTCAGGTTGGCAACGTATCATTGCCACCTTTAGTGTCTCTAGGCAGCGTAAATTTCTTACCACCAAGAAGTCTGTCTGCTTGTTTGCCATACAATACCATAAAAATCATTTAAAAATAAATTTAGATCGTTTATTAAAAGTTTACGGAGGTACATGTAGACTTACATATATACATTTTCATATACATACAGTATACACGTATGGGTGTCTATATGTGTGTATACAAATACGCCCTTTGTTTGTTTTAGGGTAATTAGTTTTAAAGAAGTAAGTATACATAATTTAGAATTACTATTACTTAGAAACCTATATTTTACAAACTTTTTTAAAAATGAATTCATATTTTGTAATGAGATAGGTAGGCAAATAATGAATCAATTTTCCTTATAGAAAGGAATATGGGCTATACTCTTGTATACTATATGTTATGTTATTGGTGCTTATAATAATTTTTAAGACAAACTATACCAAACTGCTACAAAAAAAGGTTAAACTCACATACGATAGAAGTGAAACTTCGGTAAATCGACAAAAGAATGAGATGAATATATATTTGTGTCTCTTACCTGTCGTTTTTCTATTGCACCAGTTTTGAAATCAACGATTCTAAAGAAGTTTCACTTCAAAAACTACGTTGTTCTAATGTTCCTACCAAGCCGTACTAGTGGCAGTTAAAACGGCGTTTTTCCTTATTTTATAAGGCTATGAACTTTTACTTCTATTAGAAATACTTAGTTTGTAAGGACACTTTTCTGTGTAACCAGTAAAACAAATTAAATACTAAAAACTTTTCGCCCTTCATTCTGGAACACTAATTAATAAAGAGAAACAGTGTTTTATCGTTTCAAAATATGAGCTAGATAATATTCCGATCGTTGCGCAAATTTTGCCCAAGTTTTCCCCTTCCAATCAAATTCAATATATATACTCAGACAGTATGATTCTCCATCAGCTAAGTGATATTCAATATCCTTAAAAGTAAAGGAAAGCTCTTGTATAAGTTCTGCAGAGCTTAAGTAAGCAAAAGTTTCACACAATACCAACAAAGCTACTGAAATAAAGGTAAATATCACAAGGGTAAAGGATTAATATCTTTCACACTTCCAAAATAAAACAAAGTTATTCAGAATACATGCTACTTTTCAATATGAGAGATGAAAGTTTGTTGTATACAGATACGTTAAAGAAAAGTTGGTTTGCGGTTAACAATACGGATTACGTATTAACTTTTTAACCAAGTTCAAAAAAACAAGGAGGTTCTCAATTCCGAGGTTTTTGAACCAATTTACGTAATTCTTTTTTGTTGGATGCGGAATAGCTTCGAATTGTCTCATAAAAATTTAATATGTGTAGGCCTATTAGTTTTTATTTTATGAGCATTTTTCATCAACTTCATCTATCCCGACGTTTATTTTATTAAAATAAATCATATCAGCACTAAATTAAAATGTATGAAATAAAAATAACTGCGTTAATAAAAACCCACTTCAAAACTAAAAAGTAAAAAATAATAAAGATTTAATATTAATTATATACTACCTATTATTTATATGTGCCAATCACTAATTTGTTTGAAGTCGGTGTCAACCCTTAAACTAATAATTATATTATAAGTAAGTATTAAATTGGCTTGGCACCGACTTTAAACCTATTAGTGTTTGGCACATATAAATAATAGGTAGTATATAATTAGTATTAAATCTTTATTCTTTTTTATTTTTGAAGTCGGTTTTTATTAACGTAGGTATTTTTATTTATTTTATTCTTTAAAATTCTCCTTGTTGGTCCGGGTCTTCTGTGTAAAATAGACTACCTGCCTTTTGACAGGCAGCTCGTAAAAGGTGAACGTAAGTTACATAGGTCAGTAAATACAAGATGGCTTAACCTTGACCCAGTAGGAATCCACCACCTGACCTTTTCCCGCCATCACAACGAGTGTCATGTTCCGGTTTAGAAGGAAGGTAAGGTAGACTTGCATAATAGGCGAAACCTTCTCTACATTATGATCTATGGTTTAACTGTCTCCAACCGTCAGGAGATCCGTGTGCTTGTTCGCTACCGAATGCCATAAAAAATTAAAATGTAAAATAAAAATCTTCACGTTTATGTTACCCAGATAGGCAGAAGTAACGCCGTTTAAATATCAGGAGAAAAAGTAGCCTACTTCATTCCACACCCTTCTCATCTATCTCTACCTACGGCCAAAATTCATACCAAAATTTCGCTTTGATATGACAGGAGAAAAGTTCAATTAAATGCAGTTTCGCATTTCTAAATATTTAATTTAATTTAATTATAACATTTTCATTTAATAATATGGCAAACGTGCTTGTAAAATCTTAAAAACATATTGTGACCGACTCAATGTACTATGAAGTACGTCGAGTCTTTTCATTAAAAGCTATAACAAATTAAATAAAGTATACTAACAGTTTTTGTGGATTAAAGCATTGTTTCCCATTTTCCTACAGTTTTCCTGGTTTTTCTTTTCATCAGAACATTTTCCTGGCAATAACTAACACAACAAAAATATAGAGAAACGCATCCATCCGTTAAGGCGTGATACGATTACCACTCGAAATGGGGATAAATTTTTATTTACTTTGATTACAATGCTTTGCCCAGGACATAGGTAGGGTAAGAAGTAAAACATATTTTTTATATTGGAAGGCAAACAAGCTAATAGATTTCCTAATTAAAAGAAATTTACGCCGACTAGAGACACCATAGGTGGTAATTGTGCGTTGCTAACCTGAGACCAGAATGTTATCCCTCGAGCAAAAGTAAGTTAACGGCTACCTTACCCTCCAACCGGAACACGTCATCAGCAAGCACTGACGTTGTGGCGGCAGAAATAGGTACGTGTATGGCTGTGGTATCAATGTATCAATCCGGGCAAGTCGCTGCGAAACTCTACCATTTAGTCAGATGTTACGGTAAACCTTTGCTTGCTTTTAACGAGCTGCCTTTCAGGAAGGCAGATGTACTATTCTGCAAAAGAGCCCGAACCAACACGGGTAACAAAATAATTTTACGGGTCTAGGAATAATAAACTCCTAGAAGTAGGCATCGTACTCGTATTAACAACGAATTTTGTTGATTTCTAGAATGTTCAGAGGTTCACATGCAGTGGTGAGTAAGACTATCAATTTATATTTTATTTTTTTCTAAAACAAAACCTCTTCGGAATAAAAGGGAAAATATAATTGTAAATATTGCTTGTAAGCTACAAATTCTTACAAAGAAGTTTGAATAGCACATTTTTGGAGTTTACTCCTTATGAAACTATTTGGTTATAAGGCCCGGTACGGAAATTTTATGAGGAGTAAAATCAAGTGTAACACGAAAAGTTGAGGCGTTACGTAGAAAGAGACAAACATATGTAAGTTGTACCGCTTCAGTCCTTCAGTATTTTTTTCTCCTTCAGGACTGACGATGATCTCCTCTGTGGTCTAGCGGTCCGGGTGTTGGACTTAACTGCATGAGGTCCCGGGTTCGAATCGTGGGTCGGCCAACAAAAAAAAATTGGATTTTTCCAATTTTCTAATTAAAAAAAAATGTTGGTCGGGATTGGAAATGTGCCCGGTTGGCGATAGGCTTGCCACCTATCACATTATGGGACTTAGTGTCTTCGGCTAGTCGTGGGTGCCTTGGTTGTACCTCTGCCTACTTCTTTGGGGATATCTCGCCCGAACAAAAGTCGAGTCGCCCCGAGCGGGTCGTCATTCGGCTTCGCCACAGTCGAGTTATGTATGACATTGACATTAGTCGAATAATGAAAAAAAGGCAGTCGACTTGTTATCTATATTATTTTGTAACATACTTTATGTAATACGCTTTATTGAAGTAATATAAATAATCCAAATAATTACAGATATATGTTTGTTTCTCTTATCATTTTAGCAGATGCGTTCATTTACCCTTTTTTTCTATTCGATTTATATATATCATAATTGTCGTTCGTAAGGCGTAAACTCCAATTGTGCGTCGTAGCTGACACACACACACTGTTTTTTATTTATTTATCTATATTAACAATAAACATTTTTATTACGACAAAGATGCAATATAAACACGTAACCATTTTTCTCTGTATGGGATTATTATTATTTATTATTCGGTAGGTATTTCAAATTTATATATTTTGGATATTCTTAATACGAAAAATTTACGAAAAACAATGTTTCCATGCACGCTTCACGCAAACAAGGGTAACCCTTAAAATATAAATAAATGAAAAAGAATGTATTGTGGACAAAGTTGTAGAATATAGCTTGTAGTATAATAAAATGTTTTAACATTGTAACAAGTTTAAGTGCTCAATAATTTTAATTGACATGATGTAGTTTTAATTAATATTTATTATAAGCTTGTTAGTGTCTCCATTAAGTGGAACACGAAAACAATATTGCATCAAAATTAATATGCCTATTAAATTATGGATGAATTTTAATGTTAGCAATTTGCTGTGATTATGATGCTATTCGTTTTTAAACGCGACGTTGGGAGAGCAATTTCTGTTTAGAATAAGTATTAGTTATTTTGTATCTTACGGCGAAAAATAATAATTGGACACGCTCTTTTCTTAGGAATCCTGAATGCCTGGTACCTTTGTTTAAGTTCCCTGAACGTTTTCCACGTGTTGCTCCGGTTCTCCTGGGTAGAATACACTATCTGTGTTCAGGTTAGGCATTTTTTAAGAGTTCACTTTCCATACCCAAGGGATGGTAGGCACAGTAAGCCTAACATGTCGGCACCATGACAGATCTATCTCATTTGACATATGATATAGACACATCTATATGGTATCCGTATAAGCCGCCGTTGTCTCTTACCATCAAGCTAGCTATGTCCTTGTTTATAAAGTCAATCGCTTATAAACAAAAGCTTTTTATATGAATCATAAACTTAAGGCCATTGATAATAACTACGGTTACTTGTCTTAGGTACATAAAGTCACTGATATCTCTAATAATCAGGATATTCCTGTGCTAGTTTGATAGGGTATCATAAAAAAATCTATGAAAGTTTTTCGAATGAATCGTAACCTTTAGTCCGTTGGTAATAACTACGGTTACTTAGCTCAGGTACGTAACTCAAAACATTTGTAGGACCTTATGCAACGAGTCGTTGCTTTTGGCAACCTACGAATGTATACTTCTGGTTCGTTACGTTCGTTAATTACAGGAACCAAGCATTAGTTGTATTCATTTGGAACCACAGGCAACGAAATTCGGTTCTGTATTTTGCCTTTCAAGCATTATCACAAACATCATAAAATGGCAATTTCGAGTGAATACAATAAGTTTGTATTTTAAATCTTATTTAAAAATAGCTCAGGTTGATATGTTTACAATTTTTTTTTTAAATACATTTGATGCTTAATGCTACCATGTTTAGTAAGTTTGTGCGTTTTTTTAGAGGATATCTTACCACCAGGAAAACCACCCGCTTACGTAATTTATTATCAAAAATATTTTTATCAGTATTACTTTTTATTTTATTGATTTCTTTTTGTTTTTGAAGTGAAAACTTCTTCAGCGGCGTTGCGCACTTTTTTTGGAATGGGTAAAAACCTTTTACCTTATCGAAAATTCGTAAGACGGCGCAGGGCGCTTGCGCGAACAAGAAGTCGCAGGGCGCTTGCGCGAATGTTTGTATTGTCTGTCATGTTTGTGTACGATAGCGCAATAAATGAATATTTTATTCTACTACATAAATGATAGTACATTCATACTGATAATTAAAGCAATTCGTGTAAATTTATTCCCTAACCATTCCAAAATATCAAAAGTGCACAACGTTAATATTCAAGTTTTCACTTCTGCCGGCACTTCCGTACTATAATCGTACAATCCGTACAATGCACTAGTACACCTTATTAGTACTATAAGTACCTACCTATTAGTACTCTGTGCTAAACCATAAAACTTCAGTACGCTGCCTTCGTACGGCCACTTCATAATTTACCTCGGCCAGTTAAAATAATATTACTTCGAAGATAAATGAAACATTTATGTAATCAAACTTATGCGTAATTCAATTCAATATAATATACATGTGTATATCGATTTTCCATCTATTATTATTTTTTCCTTTGTTAAACTTACAACAGCAGCAACAGCTAAACTTCTTCACAATGTTGTACTGTAATATTTATTAACTGAGAAACTATGATATACCTAAAAGTCGCTAACAAATTAAAAGATGTTTTACTAAACTAATATCAATTTTATCTGCCACAAAGTGCAAAGCATTCAAAGCAAGAAACAGTTTACACTTTACAGTACAATTATTTAATACTGCAGATCAAGCGCTTAATGAAATAAAGAGTCTAATAATATCACATAGAACATTAAACAGTTAAAAGTTAAGCGTTTTCTGATTCTATTCAAGTTTATTATAATGAAATAGCAAATAAAGCGCTGAATGGCGTCTAATAATACAGTCAAAGCTTCACGTTTGTCGTAGCGTTAAAGCGCCGGCGATGGAATGTTGCATTATAGCTATCCGTCTTACCAATTTTTGTCTTACGAATCAGGTCACGTGTCCTGACACGAGTTTAAATGTTTTTACCCATTCCTAAAAAAAAGTTCGCATCTTTTTACTTCAAAACTACTAAATAACCATACCTATGTTGATGCTAATTATACGAATTGATCTTACTTAACTAAGTTAACCCAAAATTAAGTAGAACTTGAAAGTGTGCATTATGTGCATTGCAACTATTTTAAATGATTACTAATAATTTTATATACACCCAAAAACCAAAACCACAAATATATTTATTCTGCTCCTAGATATCTGAAATCGAATTTGAACTTCAATAATTGTGGTCAGACGTATGCGCTAACCTTTCAGCCTGCTAGGCGGTAAAAAATTGAAGGAATTTAGACAGAATTATCCCGCCTTTTCTATCTTGTATTTTAAAACAACTGAAGTAAGACCTTATTTCATTTTAATGTTTTCGTTTAGAAGATTAATAAACAGACATAATGAGTAAAGACGATCAAAGATTAAGAAAATGGAAGAATTCTAAAAATACGAACACTTTTACTAAACATACAAAAATACTGAAGAATTTTCGCTTAGTACCTCGCTTTGTTTTCAAGTGCTTCTTTAATGGCAGTATTTATATTGTTAAACTTATTAGTTTTATGTACGCTTATACGTTTATTAAGTTTATTTTAACGACAGGATGTATATCTACGGTTGAAGAGCAAAATTAACTAAGTGACAAAAATAATAAA
>NJDC01019102.1:23557-37235 GCA_002245475.1 Calephelis virginiensis
AAAATCAAAACCACAAATATATTTATTCTGCTCCTAGATATCTGAAATCGAATTTGAACTTCAATAATTGTAGTCAGACGTGTGCGCTAACCTTTCAGCCTGCTAGGCGGTAAAAAATTGAAGGAATTAAGATAGAATTATCCCGCCTTTTCTATCTTGTATTTTAAAACAACTGAAGCAGACCTTATTTCATTTTAATGTTTTCGTTTAGAAGATCAATAAACAGACATAATGAGGAAAGACGATCAAAGATTAAGAAAGTGGAAGAATTCTAAAAATACGAACACTTTTACTAAACATACAAAAATACTGAAGAATTTTCGCTTAGTACCTCGCTTTGTTTTCAAGTGCTTCTTTAATGGCAGTCTTTATACTGTTAAACTTATTAGGTTTATGTACGCTTATACGTTTATTAAGTTTATTTTAACGACAGGAGGTATATCTACGGTTGAAGAGCAAAATTAACTAAGTGACAAAAATAATAAAAGTTTTTCTGCTTTGTTTGGTGTATAGATTTAGTGTAGTGGTGAATTCCCGAATGGGGGAAAGTGGGAATTTAATTGTCTCATATTCCAACAGAATGTTATTTAATTTTCTAAGTCCATTTCGCGAAGTAAAATCGCGCTACTTGTCTACTGGTATTAATAAAATAAACTTTTTCTATGATAATGGAAGGCAAACAAGCAGACGGATTTTCTGATGGTAAGAAATTCCCCTTCGCCGCCTAGAGATGCCAAAGGTGGTAAAGGAGGCCAGGATGTTAGGCCTGGAGCAAAAGTAAGTTTACCGGATACCTTACCCTCCGAACCGAAACACATCATGACGTTATGGAGGCAAGAATAGGTAAGGCGGTAGTACCAATCCGGGTGAGATGCTGCGAACCTCTATCACCTAGTCAGATGTAACGGTGTTAGTGATGGTAAGCCCATGCTCGCCTTTTACGAGCTGCCTGGCAGGAAGGCAGATGGTCTATTCTGCAATGAAGCCCGGACCAACACGGGAAACCACTTGATACCACCTTCGAATAACACCCGAGCAATTTGATCGTAAAATGTCAACCTAGGACTCCCAGCGTACCTACTCGTACATCCATCCACATTTGCATTGTTATTAAGTAACCTTAACTTTTTGAAATTTGCTAAAACGATGGAAGAAAGTTTGATGAAAATTGCAACTATGCAATTGTTAAATGAAACGAATTACGTAAAAAATCATTATAGCTTATTTACCTGTTTTTTACTATCTAGTTCGATATCAATGAGCATCGGTTTTTATCACTGACACCGTGATCTAGATCTAGGTGGTAGAAATTTGGAAAAAATGGTGTGGATTTGTGTCCCCGTTTTTAACAATACTACTAATACTGTTATGATAGCATATCCAATCGCCTCTGTTGTCGAGCGGTTCAGATATTGGACTTGACTGCATGAGGCCTCGGGTTCTAATTAAGGGTCGGGCAACAAAAAGAGAATTAAAAAAAAAGTTGCTCGGGATAAGAAATGTGCCCGGTTGGCGATAGGCTTGCTACCTATCACATTATGTGTCGTAGACATGACTAGTCGTAGGTGCCCTGGTTGTGCCTCTGCCTCCCTCTTCGGAGATATGGGCTTGATGATAGCATATCCATGTTTTTGTTTTGGATAGTAGTTTAAAACTAATAATCTGAAATTTACTAACGTTAAGGTATTAACAGACTTGTGTTGGCAATAATATAATATACATGGGTAAATCCAAAAGTTCTAAGCCCGACCAAGAAAATGAAAGAAAAGTGAGTCTAAATTTATTTTTATTTTTCGACATAGTCTCCATCTAAATCAATACACTTCTTCCACCTGACCTGCAACTTGTTTATCCCCTCGAAAAAAAAAGATTCCTGAAGGTCGGCGAAATAGTCGTTTACTGCGACTATCACATCATTTTTGGTCATCATCGAAAATTTCGAGCCACCCAAGTGTTTTTTTAAATTTGGAAATAAATGATAATCCGAGGGGGCTAAATCCGGCGAATAAGGTGGGTGGGGAAGCAATTCGTAGCCACAATTATGGGTTACAGACACTGTTTCAACCGAAGTGTGAACACGTGCATTGTCTTGATGAAACACAACTTTCTTACGCAACATTCCCGGCCTTTTTTCTTTTATTTCTTTCTGGAGTCCTCATAAAAGGTTACAATAATAACTAGAATTTATAGTGTGACCTTTCGGTAAATAATCTACAAAAATAATGCCCTTCGCATCCCAAAAAACAGAAGCCATGACTTTGTTAGTCGACAAAACGACCTTAGCCTTTTTCGGTGTAGGAGAGTCTGATCTTTTCCACTGTTTGGATTGTTGCTTTGATTCAGAAGTATAGTGGTGAACCCAGCTTTCATCCATGGTAATAAATCTAAACAAAAAGTCCTCGGGATCAGTCTCAAAAAGTTCCAAACTGTCTCGCGAAATTGTGTATCAAACTCGTTTTTGTTCAGCTGAAAGCAACCTCGGGACCCAGCGAGCAGAAACCTTATGGAACCCCAACTATTACGTTATTATGTGTTGCACCCGGCCATAACTAATGTTTGTTATCTCAGCTATCTTACCAATGGTCAAACGTCGGTCACCCAGTACGAGATCACAAATTTTATCGATGTTTTCTGTCGTGGTAGAGGATGTAGGCCTTCCACTCCTAGGATCATCTTTAATGCTCTCACGACCGCGCTTAAACTCAGCTACCCACTTTTTGACACTGGAGTACTATGGAACAGACCCCACAAAGTGCTCACCATATCTTGATGGATGTCTTTTGGTGATAGGCCTTTTTTATTGAGGTACTTAATGACTGCACGGTGTTCAATTTTCTCCATTATTGAAAATTGCGTCAGAATGCTTCAAACAAATAATCACAGAAAATTTATATTGTGCAGTATCGGAATGAAACTGCGCACAATAAATCAGTATGACACATACTAACAAATGACGGTAGATTTTAAAAAGATGTCATAGCTCCATGTAGGTTAGGCCACGAACTTTTGGATCTACCCTCGTAAATAAATATAAATATTACTGCACAAGTTACACATATTGAATCTAAGCCAAAGTAAGCAAATTACGATACTAATGCATAGAAATACTTAAATAGATACCAGAATAAATCTTATAAACACCCGGACACGCAACTACAGACATCTAAATGTTCATCACATAAATGGTGGGGGAATCGAAACCGCGCCTCGCGGTTGATCGGTGCAGCTAGGCGTGTACGCTAGCCACGCGACCAACGAATCGTTATCATCTTTGATGTCTCTGATTAATGTAACATTATTGTATTGTTATTACATATACTACCTGTGCCCACGACTTTGTCCGGCTGGAATTTAACAGTAAGTCTAAATAAGAAGCAGCCTAATTTACTTTTATATTTAAGTTGGCTGACCTAATCTAAATTTAAGTAAAATGATTAGATGATTAGAGTTGCTAAATAGATATCTTTAAAATACATTCGGATTTCCGAAACTTGACAATTATAACCGAAGCGCATAATTTAAATAGTACTACCATAGCTCCACGACAAACCGCGAGGCTCGGGTTCGATTCCCGACAAGAACAGATATTTGTGTGACGAACATTTAGATGTCTGCATTTCCGGATCTGAGTGTATATTAAATTTATTCTGGTATCTATTAATGTATTTCTATGGATTAGTGACATAGATACCAGTAACTAGAAGTATATAATTTTAATCAAATTGGGATTAGAATTAATTGATGTAACTTGTAAAGAGATATTTATATTTATACCTTCTATTTACATCGACAATATTAATAGTAGGTATAAGACAGAACATTTTCGAAAATGAAATATTATCGAAAACATTTTTCTTTTATACCAACAAAAAAAAATATACAAAAACCCATTTCAAATTAAACCAGGACCAGTGTTCTTAAGCGTAAGAAAGGAGCTAATTAATTCGTTCGGACCCCACAAAAGTACGAAGCCATTTTCACTTATACACAAGTACAAAACAAGTTAATTTAAACCATCTGAAAAGCCTTATTATAAGTTTGGCTCCTTTGAGGGAGCTAAAGCTGAATTTTGAGTTATGGGAAACTAGGTTATAAGGAAACAAACTTGTTTATTTAAGACCTTATAGAGGGTTGCTTGTTTTTTAAATACGTCGATAAATATACCCGTAACCTACAAGTTTTTAGTTTAGCTTAAATCTCACGCCTGGTCTCAAATACCTCGACTACCTTTAAATCAGTCATAAAGTTCACATTTTCTAAATTGTGACATAATGATAGATAAATGTTAATTGACGACCCTGAGAGCGGCCTTTATTTATCAAAATTAATCTCTCTTTCCCTTAGTCATCGCATCACGCCTGAAAAGATGTCAACTTTGCTAATTATTTTTATGTCATGTTGTCAGGAGTAAATTCGTATGAAAACAATAATTAAATATTCATAGTTGGGACAGGACAACATGTTTTATCGGGCAAGCTAGTACAACATAAATTTTAAGAAAAAAATTCCATGTTTAGAATGGAACTTGCATACTTCTAACGTAATAAAATAAATATCAATTAATATCTCTGGACAAGTTACACAAATGGAATCTATTCCCAAAGCAAGCATATTATAAGCTTGTGTTATGGGTGTTAACGTCAACGATGCTAATACATACAAATACTAAAATAATAAAATACGTACCAGAATAAATTTAATAAACAGCCAGACCCGGAAATGCAGACATCTAAATGTTCATCACACAAATGCATGCCCCTGTCGGGAATCGAACCCAAGCCTAAATATATAAAAAAAAATTATAATGTAAATTATTATAATGTAGATTAAAAGAAATCAGTAAGTCCTAACCATCCAAATATGAATAGTAGGGAAACTGTGCAAAGTTGTCGAAATACTTACCTACACTTAATTATAACAATGGTGTGGCAGCCTATTCTTTTTATAAATCGACTTTCAATAACTACATAGTTTACAGATAATACTAATAATGTTAGATTACATCTTTGGTCTAGCGGTCCAGTGTCGGACTTGACTTCTTGAGGTCCCGGGTTCGACCCCGGGACGGGCAACTTTAAAGCTAGAAAATATTTATAATCAATTTTATAATAGAGATAACATCGCCCGGGATTGGATATGTGCCCGGTTGGCGATAGGCTTTCCACCTAGTGCGTGCGTGCGTGCGTACGTGCGTTTGTGCGTGCGTGCGTGTTGCGTGCGTGCGTGTTTGTGTGTGTTTGTGTGTGTGTGTGTGTGTGTGTGTGTGTGTGTGTGTCTTTGTCATCATAACTTTCGAATATATCGACCAATTTTGATGCATGTTTTTTTTTTGTTTAAAGAAGAATAGACGTGGTTCTTAGCTAAATTACGTCATGTAAGTGTCGGAGAGGGTTATTGAAAATTTTTAATCTTATATATAGAATTCTCGTGTCACAATGTTTGTTCAATACTCCTCTTTATTCTTTCTCATGATTCTCATGAAATTTTGTGAGCATATTGGTCTGAGAATCGGCCAACATCTATTTTTAATACCCCTAAGTGATAAGGGTGACTCACCCCAATATTTATTTACTAAAACAACGTCTGCCGGGTCAGCTAGTTTCAGCATAATAATGTGATTTGACTCACGGTCGATTCATGAGTCAACGCAACAGTAAATATATTATGAATATTTTTTCTAATTTAAATTATTGACAATTACTGTTACCTGTGACAATTATTCGAATAAATCATTGTTTCTGACAAAATAAAAAAGAGTACAAAAACAAAATAAGTTATAAAGTTTATAAACATGAGTCCATTGATAGGAATAATTCAGAATTCGTTGAGGCAATGCGTGCCTGCACATTTGGTTTTTAGTGTTCCCTATTTGACAGTTTTTGTTTATAAGTTAATAGTTTTATTTATGTTACATAATTTTATAAGTATATTTTTCGATTTATTTGATATTAGCAGACCATCCCAATTTCACACGGGTGGACGAAAATCCATATTGTTATACATATAAACCTTCACCATGTGTCACTATATCTATTTAAAAAAACGCATCAGAATTCTTTGCTTAGTTTTAAAGATGAGCAGAAAGCGACTTTGTTTTATACTAAGTATATAGTACTGATACTAACACTACATAGCTTTAATTTATGTTTAAATATTTCTATATATTATATATAATAAACAGTAACTGAACTAAAATAAATTAGTAACTGAAATATTTTTTAACAACAATTATTGCTACATGTACGTACATAGTGCAGGTAAAGAGTCCAAAATGAGGGTTATTAAAATTTGTCTGTTTACTTTTCACTAACAACTGTTGAACGGATTTTAACCAAATGTGTAACAACAGCTTACAGCCGTAGTCAACTTTTAGAATCCCCTTTATAAAGGCCCTTCAACGTGAGTACGGAGTCACGAGGAACATCTCTTTGATAATTATTTTTGCTGATAATTTCAGAATCTTGGTAAAAATGACAAAAAGAATAGCAATTTTTTTAAAATATGTATATTATCATTAAGAAGCCAAGTCCTTGTAACCATTTTGTAAGAGAATTTTTAAAATAACAAAGACTTACATGAAAGCAATTAGGATCTTACTGCTCTTAGCCATTTCATTTTCCATAAAATGACAACGAAAACAAAATATCATTAAAACATATTTTTAATGTAATCATTATTATGTTTGCGATAACAATAAAAAACATAAAAAATAAACAATACTATTCATTGTACCGAGTCCGTTGAGTGGAATAGACCATCTGCATCTCTGCCAGACAGCTCGTAAGAAACGAGCAGGGGTTAAAATTTAGATCACCAACTAGTGGTAAGACTAGTGTGCTGTGCAGCAACTTGCCTGGGTAGGGATCCATTGCCTTACCTATTTCTGTCATCATTATGACTCTGTCATGTTCTGGTTTGAAGGGTAATGCAGCAGGTAGACTTGCACAATAGCCCTTCCACCCTGACCTCAAAACAGCGACGCACTTATAACATCTATGGTGTCCATAGGGCAAGATAGTTTTCAGAAGAGCCGTGTGCTTGACTTCTAATATAAAAATGTCTATTCTGATTACGATATACAGTATGTATATTTTTTGTCATATGAATGCCAAAATGCTAATAGATTTATTTAATGCTATGAAACAGGTGAACTATAGTCACCCACACTGTAAATTTACACCACGTTGTACTATGTTCATTTATGTTATACTAGCTGTTCTCTTTGTACACATAAGAACTTTTCGTGTTCAGGGATGGGAACGAAGAAGTTCCGCGCAATAAAAAGTATCCTAAACGTTGGCCACGACTCTAAGCTACTTATTATTACTATTGATAAAACCTGTTCATAGGATTTGTTTGTTCCGTTAATAGTTTTTGCGTATCCTAAGTCTAATAATTTTTGAGATAATAGAATTTATTTGTTTTTTTTATAAAATTTGTGCATTTTCGGCTACCAGATCAGATATTTTGAAATATGTCGGTCTTAGAATTACTATTTTTGAATTGTTACAAGTTAAATAAAACCCTTTATGACCGAGAATACAAATATCTAAAAACAATCTGTGTACATATTTTTGCCATAAATGTATACATAATTGTGAGAAACTCCTATTGTTATAAATATTATAAAAATGTTTAGTGGTTAGTTGTTTTTGAAATTTTAAGAGTAAACATATATTTGAAAATGTTCCCGTGTATACTTTTCATTGCACGTGACTGTACACAAAATTTAAGTTTTCATCATCAGATCCAGACTTGGTAGCAATAGGACCGTCTGGAAACTTCTTTCGAACAAAAAAAATAAAATTGGTTAAGAAAACCAGAGTAATCGATTAGCACATATAAAAAAGTAGGAGTCGAACATGTAACCTTCGTTTTGGAATTCGGTTAAAAATATTACCTACCGTAACATTAACTGTTTTTCACTTTAAATAATTATCATCTAGCAGTTCAGTTGTTGAACTTGACTGCATGAGGTCCCGGGTCGGGCAACAAAAATAAAATTGGGTTTACCAATTTTCAAATAAAAAAACGTTGCTCGGGATTGGATACGTGCCCGGTTGACGATGTGCGTGCCACCTATCACATTGTGGGACTTAGTGTCTTCAGCTAGTCGTGGGCGCCCTGGTTGTGCCTCTGCCTACTTTTTCGGAGATATGGCCGTGAAGATACTACCATAAAATCAAGATACGAAAAAAACATGTTACGAATACACCGTTATTTGATCGTGATATGAAAGAATACCTACGTTATGAATATGATCATTTTCACAAGAGTGGTCTTCGATAATTGAATATGGCAGTTCCAGAGAAATATTTACTTCAGTAATCAATCTCAATTGATGAAAATTATTAGCATATAGAGAGAATTTTCTAAATGGCTGTCTTCATGGAGATAACTTCAACAAAAGGCCCTAAATTGGTATAACTTTTCCTATATCAATGTTATTATTTTATGTTTTTTGAAGTAGGTGTTGCTTAGGGCTTTGATTGGGTGGAACTAACAAATATACAAACGTAATCTCGGATCTACGAACTTGCTAATGCTGCTAATATTATTATTGAATGAGAAGGTTTGTCAGGATGGATGGATGGGTGTTTGTTACTACTCGTATCAAACGTAAAAAATACTAAACGGATCTAGATGAAACTTAACAGTAATATAATTTATCTATATAAAATTAATCTTTTTTTCTCTTCATCGCCACATCACGCGTGAACTGATAGACGAATTTTACAATTCTTATTTTATGTGCTAATTACCGTCAGGAGAAAGTACTTATGAAAGAAATTACTGAGGAAATTGTAGGGAAAATAGAAAAACAATAACTTGATTTCATCAACACAGTTTGCCCGTAGCTATCAATGTTGCGCGGTAAGAAGTTCGGAAGGTCGTCTAGAAATACATTAAAAAAAGCACACGTAGCCTGCATTTAAAAAAAATAAAAAGAACTTAAGTATTTTATTTTTTCTTTTGTCATGTTAAACAACATCGTGTTCGTTAGCTTTCCTGAAAATGTTCATTGTTTTGCTCAATTTCCTTATATTGACGTGACAACGTTTTATAATTCGATGGAGCCGGCTGCACGCACCAAAAACATGACTCATGCGGCGTTACCTCGCTCTGAGGCATCTCATTTAAGGTTTGAAGTGCAAGCGAGAGCGCGGAACGAGCGACAAAGAGGCACAATCGGCCTCCGTTCTTATGACGTTGTCAAGTTCAACGATCGTCGGGAAACCGTGGCGGCGGTCTAACGTGCGAATGTACTGTCCAGCCTACCTTCCTAAATGGAATATGAATATCAAAACACATTGGCGGCACATAGGTAAGGTAGTGGATTTTTAATCGAGAGAATTGCAGCACAGCACTTTGCTTTGCCACTAGTGGTCTTATTGACTCATGAACCTATGCTTGCTTTTTACGAGCATCGTGGAATGTCATGAATTTAGATAACTGGGTCTTTTGCACAAGTCAGATTAGGTTTTGTAACATAACTGTTAGCCAAACAAGCACATAGATTTCTTGATAGACTATTTAAAGTAACACTAAACCGTGTTTGAGTTAATTAGGTGTGTCCTTGTGTTTTGTATATTGGTTTTCTGAAGAAAACATTTCTTTAGCGCACTTTTTTTAGAATGGGTAAAAACTTCTAAACTCGCGGCAGGATACGTGACCTGAAATCGTAAGTCGAAAATTCGTAAGACGGCGAAGGGCGCATGCGCGAATAAGAGGACGCAGGGCGCTTGCGCGAATGTTCGTGTTGTCATGTTCGTGTACGATAGCGCGAGAAATGAATATTGTGTTCTACTACATAAATGGTAGTACTTTCACACTGATAATTAAAGCAATTCGTGCAAAATTATTCCCTAACCATTCCAAAATATCAAAAATGCACAACGTTAATAACATTCAAGTTTTCGCTTCTGCTGGCACTCCCGGAGAGCAACACGTTTTTTTTATCCTTGGCACTTGGTAAAAATCAAATTTGTATTATTTTATATATGAACACATATATAACTTGTGTCTTCCTAGTGTTAGTCCAGGTCCACTGAGTTTAGTATCTGTAGCTGGCAGCTAGTAAGATGCGACTATGGGTTAAAAGAGACATTACAAATAAGACCACTGGTAGCAGAGTGCTGTACTGCAACTCTTCTGGGTAGGGATCCACAGCCTTAATTATCCTGCCATCATAATGACAGTGTCATATTCCAGTCTGGAGGGTCAGATAACCTGTAGAATTTGCACAATTGGCCTAGTACCCCGGCCACATGACAACGATACTCCAATAACAACTATGGTGTCTATTTCTATAGGCCACGGTGCTCTCTTAGCATTAGGAGAATCCTGTATTAGTTTGCTATCTTATCACATAAAATAAAACGTATAGGTACTAGTTTTACGATTTTCACATCATCATATTGCATGATCTTCAAAAACTTTGATAGTGACTATATTAGCATTTATGTCACGTTTTACGACGTATAGTCAGATTTTCCTACATCCTCTTCTACCTCGGGAATATTATAAAAGGTCCATAATTCAGAATTACGTACGTACGTAAAAAATACGTACCTTTTGAATGTTTGATTCGTGCACGGATTCTATCAGACCTGGAACAAATAGTATTGATTAATAAACGTTCCCGAATTAAATATTAAAAGGGAAAGAGTGAATGTTTGTCTTTGATTAAAATATCAACGGGATATCTCAGAGGATGCTTGGATGTTCTCAGGTGGGATAAGATTTACATTTTTCAGAGTAGAGTAGCGAATATAATTTTCTGGGTGTTTTCTATCGGGCAATATTAATAACCCAGCTAGGATAAGAGATAGTGGTTTTTTAGATCAGTTACCAGATAACTGCTGTTATTGAAGGTATTATTATTGCTGTTATTTATCTACTATTAGGTTTATTTCATTTTTTGTTATCTATAATTTTAACCTAATACGCTGTGTTCTATCAAAATCTGTCAGCCAGAAGTAAAAACAATGAAACCTCAAGTAAATCTGGTGGAATCTACTTACGACCGATTCAAGATAATTCAGGTAATATTATGTCTAACAAAATCAGGATTTCCAAAACAGACAGCTCCTTGTTCTGATCTAGGTTACAAAATTTACCCTAAAGACGAAATATTATTGTACATTATTTGAAGCCTTCCATTTTGCGGTAGCGTCTAAGTTCTTATCTTCATTAATGTTATAAACGTGAGTTGTTTGGTTTAGCATTTTGTGATTTTAGCTATTAGCTTGTGAACTATCAACAGATTTTATGACGAAGTTCCCTTCAGGATACTAAGTAGTGCAATGCAAATTACATCATGAAGCCTTGTAAATACTTCATGAGTTGAGCAATGACAGCAACCTACGGACACAGCAAGAATTAGTCATTTCGTCTGTTTCCAGCAAAAAACTACTAAAAAAGTGGGAAAGTGCTGTATTCAATCACCACGCACCAGTAACCTCTACATTTCAAAGTTTTCCTATTTTACTGCCATACTGATAGTGTTTGGTGTCGATGACAAGATACGGTAGCGAGTAGACTTACGCATTAGACTTAGGATTCTAGTTGCAGAGCAGAAATGCATCTAAATCATCTATGCCACTTTTATCTCATAAAACGAGAGATTAATGTTTGTTCAATTTCTTTGCCTATAAAGAAACGGCTCGTAAAATTCTTTCGACAACTATCTCAGGCATGGACACATCATTTGAAGATCATCCTTCTTGCAATCAGTTAAAAATATTTGTGTCTTATCCAAAGCAGGTTAGAGTTTGAACATTCGATGCGAAACTTTTTCTTAGGAATTCAGCATGGAAGTACAATCACACACAAAAGACTATATTTTATTCGGATACAGTATTTGAATCGCTTGTGCTTTTCGCATAAAATATATAGGCTAAGTTATCTGGTCCATTATTCTAAAGCTTAATGTCTTTCGATCCACGTGTAATATATTGGTCCATAAACCAGGCACAAAATTGGTTAGTAATATTGTCTCTTAGGCTGAGACCCATTAAAGTTTCTCAACTTTAGCAAAGGTGCAAGCTATTGTGAAACTTAGATATATGATTCTAATTTTTTTTTAAATAATATAACAATTTACATTATCTGTTGCCATATACATGGCGTTGTCAGACACCTTTAATTTTTGTTAATTGTTTAAACTAGAAAACTACTTTTGTAGGCACCAACTTTTTTGCTGGCGGAATATCAGGAACATTTACGGTCAAAATAATGCTACAAACAAACAATGAATACTTAAGTTTCAAAAAGAAAACTAGAGGTTATATTGTTGATTCTTTTTAATGTAAATTAAACGATTTCGTAGCCTTTTTGGAACCAATTAAAAAATGATTTGAAAGAGCATTCTTCCGAGATCACCATAGTCACCGAGTCAATACACATTTTTGTGTACTTTATTGAAAACGAAGATTTTTAGGTGGTTATACTGCGCTTTAATATTAATATGTATGTACATATCAGTACAGTATTAACCTAAGAAGCTCTTAAATTTTTGATTTTAATAACAACAAAACAAACCTTACTTTAAAATCAGCTTGTCTCCATTAGAAGAAAAATAAAGTAATACAAAGCAGGTTTTTAAACAAGTTTTGTAAAAAAACGGAATTTAAATAATTCATCAAATTAAAATAAAGGATTTAGTGTCAGATATGCAGTATATGTGCGGGATAACCAAAAAAGTGTAAATTGTGTTGATTGTTTAACAGTGTATAAAATGTAAAATTAACTATGTAAAACAAGTATTCTATTTGTCTTAGTTTCATGTGTATCGAATAATTTAATTAAACCCTTACAGTAGAGCTCTTTATCATGGTATTATATTAACTGTAACTTCTTTTGTCATTAAAATAACATTCTGGCTGACTGTACGACTTGTAAAGTTAATAAATTATGTTTCAGGCCGCGGCTCTCCATACGGTACAACCCCGTTGGATGGGTCCGTTAGCGACCGCGGCTCTGTGTATGGTCGAATCGTAAGACAGCTAGTACCTTATGTAAAATTTGTGTTCTAACTTGTGATTGGTCAATTGAATGTATTCTGATTGGCTAACCAATCAAATTATAGTATCACGAGCTCAGAAATTGTATTAAAAGACGCATTTTTTGTAAATAAATTACATTCGAAAAGCAAGCTATTAAAAGTGTACTCCTCTGCAATAAAGAAGCTTCTAATAAATGCTGTTTCTCTTCGCCGATCTAGCTATAGTACACTGTATAATATAACATGACCTGAATACACAATCAAGTTTAATAGTTATTACTTTTGCAGTTCTTGAGCTCAATTACTTTAAATTTTATAATAAATTACATTCAAAGCATAATTTTTTTACAAATATAGTTTTCTTATCAACTGTACCTACACACAAAAACTGTCTCGATGTTAGTTTGTCGTAGCTAACCGGCTTACAACGCTGTTGCCAAGAGCATTCCCGGTATACTTGTCTAGATAATATTGTCAGCTATCTTTTTTAAGCTTTCCTACAGAATCCGGACCAAAGTAAATAAAAATACACCGTTATCAGTTGATTTTGAGCCAAATTGCAGAGTTCCGATTCAGATAAGGAAAAACACTGAAAATATGAGCACGTGTTTAAATAAATATAAGATGTTATCGTTTACTTGAATTGTTATGTTTACTTTTACTTTTTTGTAA
>NJDC01019104.1:10940-30445 GCA_002245475.1 Calephelis virginiensis
TGTGCGCGCGCATCGTAAAAATTTACTTTAATCATTTTTTCTTTTTTTTTTCTTTTTTTTTAAAAGAAGTATAACTTCAAAATTACATAGGCAGAAGGTGCGTAGCCCTATCGCGTGTTGACGCAACGCTCGGCTAAAGATATTTAAATAAAAAACAGAGCCCAGTTAGACTATTATACATTACATTGCCGCGTATTAGGGCTCGTGTGCAACTAACTACAAAATCCGCCAGCGCTGACGATGAACACTGACGTTGAGGCGGCAATTATGATTAAAATTAATCAGGGAAATAATACAATAGATATAATCCACTATATTATAACTCTACCATATAGAAATACTCAAAAAGTAACTGTCAAAGTGTGTATTTTTGTGTTAATTTATGTGACACAATAATTAAATTGAAGTCAAGTTTTGCAGTTTTATGGCTGCGCTCAGAGACATAAATTAATATTTAATCCACCACTGAATCACAATTTCGTATTAAAATGTCAACTAAATAACTAATTAATAGATAATTGTCGTCGCTGAGTGTAGCCGTTAATGCGCTAAAATAATTTCCATAAACAGATACAAGTTTTGTAAGTGACTGTACTCCATCACGCCAATTTATGTGATGTTCTGTTAGGATTGTATTCTGTTATGAAATTAGATACGACTCGTTAGTGTAAGTGGATACGCACATATCTAATGAAATAACACTACATCAGCATTATTGGTCATAGAACTTGTTACGTACGGATGGTAGTAGATAATCTATCCTATCCTGAGAAATTTAAAAATGTTTTGGCCTAAGATAAATTTTACTTTTACTTTAAACCATAAAAAATAAAAAAAACTAGAAAACGTTGGTTTTTTATAAAAAAAAGCGTTGCTCGGGATTGGATTTGTGTTCTGTTGTCAATAGGTGTGCCAGCTATCATCATTTGTCATCATTGTGTTGTTTTCGGTCAGTCATGGTTACTCTGGTTGTCCCTCTCCTTGGATATGAGAACAAAGCTTCACAATCATCTTAAAAAAATCTCCATTTTACTCTTTCTGAAAGAACATCAGGGGTTTCTCGCGATTCTCTAACCTTCCAACAAGCATATTTTCACACGATTCATTTAATTTTTCAAGACGATATTTAAAATGTACGTTTGTTACAGGTAGCGGACTCGTACATATTTAACCGCCTGCGCGCAAACCGGAATTATTTTTAAAACCGGGTAAATATTTTCTTTGTTGCATTCATTTCGTACATTTCCGTTGTCGCCATTAGAAGTTCTTTGTGCTCAGAAATAATAAAGATGACGTGCGCTCGTTTTCCGAGGCTTGAAGTTGAGAGCTGTTTTAATGTTAAGAACACAGAGGAATTGCTTTTTATTCCTACCATCTGCTTAATGTTTTGTATTATTTTATGAATACACGTACGCTTCACATAACATTGTTAATTTCCTTTTGCGCTATTGGGTTTTTTTAATACTCAGGAAATTATACTTACATCTCAAATACATTTAAGTACGTTAAACATTTAGATAACAAACTGAAGAATATTGTTGTTCTGCTTAACATTAAACCATAAGATCACAGATGAAGAATGAGGACGTTGAAGTGTTAAATATGTTGCCTGGGAACAATATTAATGAACTAGTTACTTAGAAAACTGGTTTCTTTTTACTTAAACAATACTTTATTAGAATACTCATAGATAAGTTCACACACACATACATACACACATGCACACGCACACACGCGCAAACACACACGGACGCGCACATGCATACCTGCACACACCACACACACACACACACACACACACACACACACACACGCGCGCGCGCGCGCGCGCGCGCGCGCGCACCCTCAGACGCACACACGGAGGCGGAGAGTATCGAGTGCCAAACCTCACGATCCTGACAAATCTCATAACACTTTTCAGACAAACACACCGAAAAGGAAAGAAGAAATTTGGCTCACACATCAAAGGTAGGCAGGGGCACAACCAGGGCACCCACGACTAGCCGAAGGCTTTAAGTCTCACAATGTATCGCCAACCGGGCACATATCCAATCCCGAGCAAATTTTTTTTATTTGAAAATTGGAAAAACCAAATTTTCTTTTTGTTGCCCGACCTGGAAATCGAACCCGGGACCTCATGAAGTCAATCCAATACCGGACCGTTAGACCACAGAGACGATAGAGAGGATAATTTTTATAATAGTTTTTAACATTTAAAAATGTTCTTGTGGGTCCATTAACTAGGCGGGCAACGCAGCGGTCAATAACTAGCAATATATGTTTCATAATGAAGTGAACACATCCAATTTTCAACACATCGAATGACAAAGTTCATACAATAGAACCTGAGACATTTCCGCTCTAACTGGTGCTACAAGTTTACGTTGTTGATTTGAGATGGAATGGAGAGGAGTAGTTAGGGACGTCACACTAACTCTGTTTATTGCTTGACTGGTTCAATCTGTAGTGAAGCTTGTGTTGATTATGTTATCTATAAACAATCAACATTCGAAACTGAAAGGGTGTAACATGGACTTTAGAGCAAATTTAAATTTAACTTAGTTTTTTTTTATGTGAGAGGTCATCAAACAGAGACACCACAGGTAGCAATGATGCATTGCTAACCTAAACCCAGGATGTTATGCTTCGAGCAAAAATAAGCTTATCGGCTACCTCATCCTCCGCACTGGAACATGTTAACGATAAACACTGACGTTAAATAAATAAATAAAGTAAAATAAAATTCATTTATTTTCTGGTTACATGGACCCATAAAAATATTAATTAAAATTTCATATAAGGTAATAAAGAAACACTTAATATAATGACATGCTATAAATTAATAATTAATTAATAATTGATTCAAATTGATTTATAACTAATATATCTAATAATACAATAGCTGATTTAAAAAAATATCAAACAATTAATACAATGTCAAAATAATTTAAAATGGAGTTCACGTACAAATAAAAAGGAATACAATTATATATACTAATAAAATTACATAATAATATGCAAAGCGAGTCTAGCTTTTTGACTCAAAACCTCGCTTTGGAATAGCTTACCCAACGCTCCATTCACGCTATTCCCGGCACTCACTCTGCTCTCTACATCCGCGGTGTACCTTCCATCCCTGCTAAAAGCACAATCAAGATATACAATGCTGGTTGGTGATGACCTGTTTAACCCATGCATGCCCCTTATGAGCTGCCTGGCAGGAATGCAAATGATCTATTTCACTAAGAGAAAAAAAAAGAAATGGATAAATACAATTTGTAAATAATATTTACACTTTATAATTACTGTAAAATTATAATTAAAGTGAAAGAAAATATGATACTCAAACCCATAGGATTTCAGAACCCACAGGAAACGTTCCAAGTGCTTGGAATATAGGAGAGTTTTTTTCCCCGTGTTGGTCCGGGCTCCTTTGCAGAACAGATCATCTGCCTTCCTGCCAGGCAGCTCGTAAAAGGCGAGCATAGACTTACCGTCACTAACACTTTGACATCTGATGAGATGGTAGAGTTTCGCAGCGACTCACCCGGATTGGTGCCACCGCATTACCTATTCCTGCCGCCATAACGTCATGACGTGTTCCGGTTTGGAGGGTAAGGTAGCCGGTAAAGCTACTTTTGCTCGAGGCCTAACATCCCGGCTTCAGGTTCGTAACGGACCATTACCACCTTTGGTGTCTCTAGGCGACGTGAATTTCTTACCATCAGGAAATCTGTCTGCTTGTTTGGCTTCCAGTTACATAAAAAAATAATTTGAAGTTCCTAAAATCGTTTTTGAAGATTTTCAAAGATAAACATTTTAAAAGTGGCAAAATGTATATATGTGATGTATGTAATATGTAGGTGAAGAGAGAATACTCTTTCTTCCTATTTTTTTGTAAATAAGAGAGTGTCAAATGCGAAAAAATAATTGTCATTGATAGTCATAACCACATTCGTAATCAAGTCATAAAAGGACCTTATGATCGAAATAGAATGTTGATTTACATTCCACATTCAGTCTAGAATCTTGGGAATATTCTACAACCGTATTATACGAGTCTGACAATTTAATATGAAGCTTGTTACAGCTGTTGTGTTGATCTAGTTACCTCAGTGCAATCAACATATACACTGCATAAAACACAGAGAAAACAAAGAAGAATACATAAATGAAGGTTTCATAAAATATATTGCATGCCTCTGTAATCTAGCCCGGTTATTAGATTTGACTTCATAAGTTCTGGAACAGGTCGAGCAACAAAAAAGTATGTACAATCTATAAATATATAATCCCTATTTTGCGTGGTCATCCCATCACGCCTGAGCGTATGGACCGATTTTGGTACTAAAAAATGTATCTTCACGGCCATATCCCCAAAGAGGTAAGCAGAGCAGACACACACGACTGGCCGAAAACACTGAGTCCCACAATGTGATAGGCGGCAAGCCTATCGCCAAAAATGCACATATCCGGTCTGGGTCAACGTTACTTTATTAGAAAATTAAAAATATACATTTTCTTTTTTTTTGTTGCCTGATCCTGGGATCGAACCCGAAACCTCAGGAAGTAAAGTCCGATGTCGGACCAGCTAGCTAGCTAGATCACTGAGGCAATATTGCTAATTCTATTATAAAACGTTTGCCACCAATTATAGTGTTGGTCTCACGGCCGCACTCAAAGACTTTAATTGAACCTTAATCTATCATTAAATCTCAATTTTGTAAAGATTCGACTTAATGACTGATTAAAATAATTAATTACTGTGAATGCGTTTGTTCATAAGTTCGGTTAGTCCTAGATGTCCTGTTTATAATCTTCTCTGTCTTATTCTTCGTCGGTGATACGGTGCTGAAGGTGCTAATGTTTGCTTACGTTTTTTAAACAATGTAAGTGTTAAAATGTAAAGCATAAAGCTGTTTCTAAGCATAGATACTGACTATACAAAGAGAACAGCTGAATAAATAGTTTTATATTAAGTGAAAATCTTTCTCCATAAGTACCTTCGCGAAACACTGTTATAGCTTCTTCTATCTGGTTAATAGTTCTTTTACCTTGCTAGCATAAAATCTTTGAAACTCGCTCCTTGTAGACGGTAGGATTTATCATAATAATAATAATATGCATTCTAATTCTCTTTCGTATATTTAGAGATTATAACGCAACACCTCTTTGATTGTATTGCCACATCGTAAAGTTGCCTGGAAGAGATCGCTTAATTGGCGATAAGGCTACCTTTGTGTATCTCTAAGTTTTTTTTATTTAAATAGAAAAAACACTTGCTTTTTTTATTTGCAAAGGTTTGATTTTTTTTGTTATTTGAAATAAATAGGCTCTGAAACTACTGGACCGATATTAAAAAAATTCTTTCACCTTTAGAATGCTACATTATCCCTGAGTGACATAGGCTTTGTTTCGTCAAAATCCGTGCAGTAAAAGCCAAGTTACGCAAGCGAAGCTGCGTGAAACTGCTAGTGTATATATACTTCACAATCTTGACAAACATGTCCGGCTTCCTTCACATTCATTACCCCTTTCATACAAAGACGCCAGTTTCGGAGACTCTTGATTACCACCCTCAGATAATATCCGAGTGATCTGATCGTGGAAAGTCAACCTGGGTCTCTCCGGGTACCTACATCTATCCACATTCGCGTTGTATATCTGCTATGTCAATCTTTCATCTTTATTTCTTTCCACATGACCGAACTAACGGAGCATGCCCTTCCGCATTTTAACATCAACACTTTCTTTCAATCCCACTCTTTCGAGGATCTCACTATTACGAATGCGGTCAGCGAGCGTTATACCACAGATTTTTTGTAGCGCTCTTATTTCGACCGAATTTATCGTACTTTAATTATTTTTCTGACATACCTAACTCTCGCTTCCATATATTTATATGCAAAACGAGTCTAGCTTTTTGACTAAAAACCTCGCTTTGGAATAGCTTGCCCAATGCTCCATTCACACTATTCCCTGCTTTCACTCTCCTCTCTACATCCGCGGTGTACTTTCCATCCCTGCTAAAAGCGCAACCAAGATATAAAATTTCATTAATTTGTTTCAACACTACATCATCAACTAAAACTCTTTCTCTTACATCCGTTATGGTTGCGTCTCTGTCAATCACCATTATTTTGGTTTGTTATTATATAAATATATTTTTATAAATTTTAGAGGATTTGTTGTAGAATCATATATTTTTTTAGAGGATTATTTGAATATTTTAAGATTTTTTTAGTTTAGCTAGATGACTCAACGTTCGTTGACTACTTACATTGCCATTTGCCTCTTTCTCCCACATTAAGGAAGTCATAATATAAAAACTAGATATTTCACGCAGCTGGGTGTACATATTAAAGCTATTTAGTCTTAGATTGACACGAAGTGAAAGAAGGACCAACAGACAAACATACTTTGCATTTATAACATAGATTTACATACTCCTTTGTGCTTTTCGTCCACGAAGACAGGATTATCTTTTGTAATTCTTGAATAGATTCCCAAAGGCAGATTACTACGATTTATATTGTAGATAAAATCTTAATGTCATTATAAAGCTTAAGAAACAATGTGAGTGCTCATGGATTAAACACAAACTGTACCACAAACTGTTTCAGATTTACGGTAGCTTACAATTATCTTAGTAAATAATATATTATGGTTTAACTAAACATAGTAACACTATTAGCTCAGAAGAATTATTTTCTAGTGTATAAGCTAACGAAAAAGCAAACTACTTTTCTGAAATTTGGAGAAAACCGTCATATAGGTAGATAGGTACATACCGCTTTACTACAAAAAAATTTAGACGCGTGTTTAATTAGATAGTAGTGGTAATTTTCTTGCGCTCAAACTAAGTAAACAAATTTCTTCTTCTTCTTCTTTTATAAATATGGCTTTCGATCGTTTTTCAAGACTACTTTGCTAATGTCAAGTTAGTTAATTCTTATACAATATACAGTCATTAGTCACTATGTATAGTCATGTCAGGTCAGGGTTTTGAGTGAAGCGGTGGCTTCGTTACTCAAGCTCATCTAGTAAGATTTGACGGCAGCAAGGAAATAGACGATACACTAATTTCTTCATGGTTATTTCATTTGAGCACTTTCATTGAACAAAATTAATCTAATTCCCACCTAAATTAACCAATTTCACTCAATATAAACACGAAATTCAATAATATTAAAAAAATACGATTGTCTTTATTCACGATGGCGCCAAAACTCTTCGTAAACTAATTTAAAATATCGCTATCTTCTTTTAACGAAAGTAATTGAAACAGACAAAACACTTTTGGTGCTCTCAAATCATTGTGTACCTGACATTTTTTTTAACTATAACTCGGAAAACATTGATTAAAAATATCGATATCAACGATATCACATGACATGTCTAAAATGTTTTATCTCCTTTGTTTTTATTTCCTTTGAAAAAGATACAGCATACATCTAAAATAAATTTAGTTTTTTAACAGCAGAATCACTACCACTGTCTTTTATTGACATTAATTCAATAACATGCACGTGGATGACACGTCAGCATGTTATTGGTTGAATATCTCATTTTAGACCGTGCTTCACCCACGAAGCTATGTTGCTACTGGAGGTCGTACTCCTAACAAAGACCTGATGTCATTTCCAAATATTGCTGTCTCAAAAGGCCAAGGAATACGAAATTCGCCGGTTCAGCTAGTATAAAATAAAATAAATCTTAATACATATAAACAAAGTGTCACGTTGTTTGTCCGTGATAGACTCCTAAACTAATTAATTGATTTTAATCAAATTTACACACTGTGTGCAGTTTGACCTAACTAGAAAGATAACAGCCGCGGGTTACAGTTAGTAGAATATAAAATTACTTACGAAGGTATTTTAAACATCATTGTTCTTTTAGTTAAAGACGTTAGATACGTTATCCATTTAATAGAAGCAAAACTGTCCCCTACAGCATATTGTTGAAACGATTATTTAAAAAATATCAGAGATTTAAAATGCATGGTAGAGCGGCTGTCGGGCTTTGTGTCAGTCCCCTGTAGCAGGTTCCGTCAGCTGCGACGATAACAATGTGATTAATCACTCGACATTGATATCACTTTTGTATTTATATCGAACCCGTTTGAGGTCAGGGCTTATTCAATAAAATTTTATTTCACACCAATAAAAATGAGAGTACAATAGGTAAACATAATTATATACACATGCTCTCCCAGTGAACCTTTAGGCCATCAGAGATAAAACATAGAAGAAAAAAGTAAAGAATAAAATACATAAATTTGAATTTTATGGATATTTCTCCTCACTTATTACAAAAAAATCTCAAATATATATGATAAATAACAATATATAACTATATAATAAAACATTTAAAAAATAATGGATATGTACATACCTATCTTCACGCCATGTCCCGCAGGGTTTTGCAGAGTACCGAGTGCCAAACCTCACGGTAATCACATTCTCTCACAGTGAACATTTAGGCCATCAGATATAAAAATATACCTACATGAAAAATAAAGAACAAAACACATACATTTTAATTTTATGGAAATTGCTTCATATTTAAAATACAGCTAACCACATACACATTTGATAAATGGCAATATAAAATTATGTTATTAAATATTTAAAACAGTAGATACATAATAAATAGTAATAAACCAAATAATATAAAAAAACCGTTAATAAATATAATATAGACACAATTTATTAAGTAACCTTGTACTTTCTATAATATATAAGTAGTACATATAATATACATTAAAGCCTGATGATGACAGTGGCAAGCTATAGTAATAGGTTTATATGTATACCCTCATACCTACATATGATACCTATGTAACAATGTAAATTTTCATAATATCATATTTAAAACAGCAAATAGATAATAAATAGTTAAAAACCAAATAAAATCACAAACCGTTCATAAATAAATGTCATATATTTTATACACTAAGGTCTGACGATGACACGAGCAAGCTATGGTAATAGGTTTACATGCATACCCAAATACCTATCTATGATATATAACAATATTAAATTGTAGGTCGACAACAAATAGTAATAAATCAAATAAAAACACAAATCTTTTATAAATAAATATCATATATATTTAGTATACAATAGCTAGCTAGCTAACAATAGTAATAGGTTTACATAATATATAACAATATAAAATTATATAATATAATATTTAAAGTAGTAGAAAGATAGTAAATAGTAATAATCCAAATAAAAATACAAAGTACAAACCGTTCATAAATAAATATCATACATATCTTCACGCCATGTCCCTTACGGGGTAGGCAGAGAGTATCGAGTGCCAGACCTCACGATCCTGACAAACCTGTCTTGCTTCCTTCACATTCATAACCCTTTTCATACAAACACGCCGGTTTCGGAGACTCTTGACACCACCCTCGGATAATATCGGATTGATCTGATCGAGAAATGTCAAATAAATAAATATCATACTTGTATAATACGCTAAGGTCCGATGATGACACTAGCCAACAATAGTAATCACAGTGGCTTACATCAAACACATACCTACATATGATATTTAAATCCATAATTAATAATATAATTAATGTAAAAGTCTCTATCTGTCTGTCAATCAGACTGCCACGCTTTAATAGCTAAGCCGCTTCACCAATATGATGAAATTTAATATGCATATAGTTAGAGGCCAGCGTTAAAACGCAGACTATTTGTTGTTCAATATTGAACCTCCAAAGAAAATAATAATATAATATTTTCTTATAATAATAATAAATATTTCTGAAAAAGTTACACAAATTGAATCTAACCTCAAAGTAAGCAAATTATATGCTTGTGTTATGGGATTTATTTAACGATTCTAATACACAAAAATGCTTAAATAGATACTAGAATAAATTTAATGAACAACCAGACCCGGAAATGCAGACATCTAAATATTGATCACACAAATATCTGCCCCCGTCGGGAATCGAATCCGAGCCTCGCGGTTAGTCGGTCAAATTGTAAATGCTTGTGGCAAAAAATTTAAATGCGTGAGCTTGTCTGTTTATCTCTCTGCTACGCTTTGCCGTCGACTAGTGGACCGATTTTAATAAAAAAATATGTGAAGTACAGTACAGCTAAAGCTCGGAGTTCATACATAGGATTTTTTTTAATTATTAAAAATTATTACTATTATGGGAGACTCACGAAATGCATTTTTTGAATGCATGAAAGCTTAACTACATTTAAATAAAGCTTATCTCTGAAGTATTTTTTTATGTTGACAAAGTCGCGGGTTTATAGCTATAATAAAATATGCTAAATTATTAGAATCAAAAAAATTTCCCAGTGATGGTCCGGGCTCCTTTGCAGCATAGACCATCTGCCTTCCTGTCAGGCAGCTCATAAAAGGCGAGTATAGGCTTACCGTCACTAATACTGTGACATCTGACTAGGTGGTAGAATTTTGCAGCGAGTCGCCCGGATTGATACCACCGCTTTACCTTTTCCTGCCGCCATAACGTCCAACGTTTGCAGTTCACATGTTCCGGTTCGGAAAGTATGGTAGCTGGTAATCTTACTTTTGCTCGAGGTCTAACACCCCGGCCTCAGGTTAGCAACACACCATTACCGCCTTTGGTGTCATTAGGAGGCGTTAATTTCTTACCGTCAGGAAATCCATAACTCTGAGACATGTGATGATAAAAAAAAGACGAACAGACATACATTTTTTTGAATTCATAATATTAGAATGGAATTAAAATTTATAATGTGAACGTGGCTTAATTATTCATCCCTTTTAATATTACCCTAATCTGCTTTCTACGGATATATTAGTCGCGTCGGTAAACCGCTGACGCCAGATTAATCCGTCATTAAAACTTTAAATGAACATTTTAGACAGTGACCCCACAAAGTTTTAAGAATGACGTTAATTATACTGACACCTTATAAATAGCCTAAAACTTTGCCTAAACCCATCTCGATAGCAATATTATTACAGCGAAAGTTTCTCAAGATGTTTGAATTGCTATCGGTCGAGCCTCAACGCCTCCTATTATGGTGACATTTTGGTGAAGGTTTACACAATGATTTGGAGAACAAGGGCTATTTTTAACGTAGACCGAAAACAAAAGAAGTATGAATGATTTTTTCAGCGCCATTCGCAGTTTATCTCAAAATGGGAAGCGAATTTGAGATTCGGGATTACACTGGTAGTGTAAGATAAGCATAACATTTATGAAAGCATTTTATTCGAACTCTATTTGAAGACTGTTTAAGTCGCAAACTTAAGGTAATATAGACGAATAACTTCGGTTACACCCGTTTACCAGAATTTCATTTGCCATAATTTCATCTGCTATAATGCTCAACAGGAATAATATTGTTTCTCATAATTTCATATGTCATACTCATTGTTTACTATATTAGTCACGTGCTAGAAACTATGTATCCCATAAAGTCAATTTCAATAAAATAATTTGCTAGCATGATTGTAAGCCGTATTATCACAACTCATAACATCATTTACCATAAAAATAACGCCTAGAAAAAGAACATAAATTCGTTTTATACTAAATGCCAATATTAATACTAAATGCTATATGGTTTCGGTATGGTTTGTTTTGGTTAGGTTAGGTTAGAACATGAAAGAGAACGTACGAGCCGAGCGAGCGAAGCGAGCGTGCCGCGGTAGCGGCCGGCGAAGTGCCAGAAAGCTATTCGCTTTTTAGAACAAAGGCGTTAGGTTAAATTTGAACGGAAGCGACTTTGATCGTATAAAGAGGTACTGTATAAATTAGTATTAGAAATAAAGATAACTCTTATATGTAAGCCATAACATCATTTAGCATAAAAATAACTTCTAGCAAAAGAACATAGATTGGTTTTATATTAAATGATCAATTATTGTTACTGGTTTAGGTATGGTTTGTTTCGGTTAGGTTAGGTTAGAACATGAAAGACAACGCACGAGCCGAGCGAGCGAAGCGAGCGTGCCGCGGTAGCGGCCGGCGAAATGCCAAAAATCTAAAAGCTAGAACAAAGGCGTTAGGTTAAATTTGAACGGAAGCGACTTTGATCGTATCAAGAGGTACTAGATAAATAGGTATTCGAAATAAAAACAACTATAATATGTAATCGTACTGTGATATATTTATTACAATTTACATTTTACGCAAATACAAATTTTTGTAAGGTATTTAAATATTCTGTGGAATAATATTATTGCAATTAATAAAATGGATAACAATACGTATGGCACTTGTATCATTATGGAAACTAATTTTAGGGTGAATAAGACTATGTCATAAGTATATTATGGTTAACAAAACATTCGGGCAAACAAAAATTCGGGCAAATGAAATTCTGGCATTTGAATATATGGCATATAATCTTCGGAAAAATAATAGACAACCGAATAACTTACTTAAAACAACATAATTTTAATGTATTTAAGTTTTGTCCCGAACTCCGGGACAGATGTTCCAAAAAAATAGTCCTAATGAAGTCTCCGTTTCTTTTCTCTATTCTTCGAAGTTAGGTTAGTTAGTTTAGGTAAAGTAATTCCTATCACTGTCTATAAAACTGGATTACGTCTGTCGGATCAGCTAGTTTTATTTAATAATGTCATCAACCAATTATTAACTTTTTATACATTCAAAACACACAAAATCGACTATCAAATAGCTACAAATACAATATGTTTTATCTTTAACTTCTGGAAGTTAAATCGCGTAATGGAGCAGGTGCGAAAATAACAATGGTGAATAAAGTCGATCTTAACTTGGAAACTTTTTTCCAATGCTTAATAACTTATTAAACAACAAAAATAAAACTTCCCTTAACTTCGGGGTAAATTAACCTACTTTAATAGAGATGTCAATCTGATATCGATTCGTAATAAGTCTGGCGGGAAACATCAAATCGACAACTTTTATAGCATATTTTTAGAAATGTTTTTTATTCAAGAATTCGCTTACTTGGAAGTTAAGAATAAAGAAATGCGCGTTGTTAACAAAAAAAAAATTAATGGCCCTACCAATCTTAAACCGGGATGTAAAACCTCATGTGTAAATAAAGGAGATTCTGTAGTCAAAATTAACGTACAAATTGAACAAACATTTAATATGTGCGTTAATTTTGATTATATTTTAATATACTTTGTGAAAATAAAAAATTCAAGTGAACAGTTTCGAACTCTTAATAGATTTTTAAAAGTAACTGTTGACTTTAGTACAAAGTAAACCCGCCATCTTTCAAGGAATCATCAATGTGAATGTCACAAAATATTTGATAGTGTCGCTCTCGCTCATATTACATAAATATCGAAATTAACGACGATATCTAGTAATAAATAACGAATGTTAGATAATTATCACTTACAAAACATGGAAAATGTGCAACATTAAAGTTTTTTATGCAAATTTTTGAAGTGAAAACTTCTTTAGCGGCGTTGCGCACTTTTTTGGAATGGAAAAAACTTACTACTTACTTACTAAACTCGCTTCAGGACACGTGATCTGAAATTTCGTAAGACGGTGCCGAGCACTTTGCGCAAAAGTTCGTTTTGTCATGTTTGTGTACAATAGCGCAATAAATTAATATTGTATTCTACCATATAAATGACAGTACTTTCATACTGATAATTAAACAATTCGTGCACAATTCCCTAAGCATTCCAAAATATCAAAACTGCATAACGTTATTCAAGTTTTCACTTCTGCCGGCACTCCCGGAGTTCAATCCGTTTTTTACATGGAATTAGTTCTGCGAACGTTTTAATGGTACTTATAATGAATAAGGCCGTGCACGATTAATATGAATGAACTAGTCGAGTGAGGGTTTTTTTGACAAGTGAGAAAATATTAGTTCAAAAGAGGCGTTGGTAAGAAATACGTCACTGTCTCTGGTTTTTGATATCAAATAAGCTTTCTTTTATCAACCTTCGTAAGGTTGTTCCTTCTTAAAGGACTGTGCCTGACGGTTTGTCTCCTCACGCATTCTCGCACAATACAAAGTAGTGATAATTATCGTTTGTAAGTATGTGTTAACAGTAACGACGTGAAATGAATGCCACCGCTTTACTCAAGGTCGTGACATGACATTTTATAACGACTAATAATCACTATAATATATTAAAAATAGGAAGTGAACTTAAAAAGGAATAGCAAGAAAAATAATTTATTTATATGGAATTCGTGGCAGCATAGCCTAAAGGTTTTAGCCGTTCCCAAAAAGGAACAAGTTAAAAAAATAAATTAATCGATTTTTCTAATTTCATCCTTTTGATTTAAAATTCGACAACATTTTTAAAGTTGACATCCCTACGACCGCGTCATAAGCGTGTAAGCGTTTGCCTCGTTTCGCTGTTATTTACAAAAGTACCTTAAACTAGGGGAGTATAGTCGATAACGATAATATATTCATAAAACGGAATAGGCTCCACTTTGGGCGATAATTAACCAAAACAAATTCATATTTAGATTACACTTTTATGCATAACTAACATAATCTCGTGGTTCTTACTGCGCGTCACTACTTGTCTTAACATTTGACCGATTTAGTTGAAATTGAAACTTAGTTATGAAATAATATGTATTTTTCTTAGACAGATACACCCAATTTTTAAAAATAAAAAAATGTAGGTATTTTTTTTTGGACACAAAAACTGACTTCCACACAATTATATAAATACTAAATAGTTGTAGTTGCCCGGCAGTGGTATGTTTGTTAAAATACGAAAAACATCTAAAAGAAAAGTAAATGTGAGCCTTCACGGAACGCCTGGCAGATGTGAAACATCGACATTATTTTGTAAAAGTAATATTCAGAAAAAAACAGATTGTGATAGGAACTAAATATGTCATAATGATTAAATAAAATATTACGATTTTAGACTAATACGTAGACGATATTTTAGATATCGTATATATACCATAAAATAGCGTGGCGACGCGTCGCCACGACAGTCGTCGCTACGCCAGAAATCTCGGTTTTACGTGCGGCTATAGATGTTTCACATCAAAAATGTTTTTATGGTGCGGGTACCAAAAAAATAAAAATAAACAAGAATCCAAAAAAACAAGTGAGGTCGTATGCGTACTGATAACCTATTCGAATAATATTTTTGTCTGAAACATTTTTAATGAACAGACGCAGTTGCTACAGTTTTTTTATTATGGTACGATTTTGTGATTATTCGCATATATTAAGCCACATTTTGAGATGGGTCACTATTTAATTTATTTACGAGGTTTATATCTCTAAACATTATGGTATTTTATAATAATGCTGCTGTTAGAGTTATCTCTAAAAGTTTCATAATTAAAACGATTTGGCTGTACAGCTTAGAAACTGGTTTCTCTATTATTTGTACGAAATTTATTTCACAAAATGGTCTTATTACACAAATTAAACAAAAACTTTGGACCCCTTTTTAGTAAATCTTGCGCGGACTGAGGAATATGAAACATTTGGCACATTAATAGTTCATGTGTAGGAAAAGCGCAGAACGCATCTGTTTTTCAATAATGATGTTTATAAAGTGCATTAACTTAAATTCAAAAAAACATTACACATACTACCTTGCATTTGACACACTTAAACAAATATATAACGATAAAAGATTACAGATGGCGCACAAACTATATTCTTAAAGTTTGGAAACAAAGTAGTTGGTTTTGATAAATGAAGATGTCGTTCTGATCAAAAATAGTTTATATTGAATAACTTATAATTAAAATTTATTATTGTCGAATTTAGACCAATGGGTGAACACTAGTTATTAAAATTATAAAAAATGAATCTCTATTACCCTTGGTTGCTTAACGCATAAACGGATGGACTACTTTTAAACCGATTTCAAAACGTAGAAGAATGTTTGAATCCTATATTTTTTTTATAAGTTAAGGCGATTTTACTGAAATTTCCTAAGTGTCAATCAAAAGCTTGTTTGTTTATGAGAAACAAATTTTAATGTTTTGCCTTGTGTGCTTCGCTATTTCAGGTGTATTTTGTTTGCAAAAACTACCAGATGACAATGCTGTGAGGGTTTCCATTTGTCAGTTGTTATTTGGCTTTTAAAGGTCACCCCAGTAGCTTTGCGTTTATTTATCTTGCTTTTTATAAATCAAGACAATTATTGGCAGCTAGAGCAATACCATACTAAAAGGTATTTCTCAAACAATAAATAATTATAACATAAATAGCTCGGAACAAAAATAAATGACACAAATAGTTGTTAATTTGGGTTCGATTCAAGTTGTTAACCATTAATGTCGTCGATTTTATTTTAATCAGTGACGCTCAGTACAATATTAAACATTTTAGTCGTTCAATTTCTTGTCCTAAATTTTAGTAGCCTGCATTTAGGCAGAAAGTAATAATTACTTATTTTCAATGATAAACTTTTACGCATCAAAGTTATGGGGGCATCAACCAAGGAAATATATATTTAATGACCTACCTCACAAATAGTTCCCTCATCTCACAAATATCAACTTGAAAACAGGAAAGAAACTTATAAAAAAGAAAATAAAAAAGTCGATTCGCTTCAGTGAACCGTTTTCAGTTTATTACAGAAAGTAAAAGAGAGCTGTTAATAAGGGTGACATCGTTTTAACTTCGTCTTTAAAATTAATAAAGTGTCTTATGTTACACGTACATTATGTTTGACTCGACTATGTAGCTTTTATAATTTTCATTTGTGCTTTGTTAAAATGTTTCTCTCGACAAAGCGAAAATTTAGACGTATATGGAGTTCAGAACCCTAAGATGGACGCTTAGTATTATTTACATGTTGCTAAACGTCCCTATATCAAAGCAACTGTAAGAATCATGTTATACGGTTATATTTCTCTGATGGCAATTGATATTACAAGTTTTTTTTTTAAAAGTAGCCTTGTTTAAAAACATGGTTCAATAAATGTATTAATATCAAATGTTTTCAAAATCGGTCTAGCGATTTAGGCATGAATGCGTAATAACCGGCTTTTGCACTAAGGTATAAAGAAGGTACTCATAATAAGTATGAGGGTTTACGTGAAATATATATATATATATATTTAATAAATCTCTGTTTGAAAAAGTGCTCTTCACTACATACTAAAAAACAAAGTCGCTTCCTTTGTCCCTATGTCTCTTTTGTATGGTTAAATCTTTAAAACTACGCATCGGATTTTAATGCGGTTTTTTTAAATAGATAAAGTGACTGAAGAGGTAGGTTTATATGTATACTTTATACCCGTGCAAAGCCGGGGCAGGCCGCTAGTTACAAATAAAATGCTTCTCGGCAATTGAGACATTAAAAAAAATACAGATCCTTCCGATATAATATAATAATTCCCTGAATATTTATAAATCTGTAATCAGGATCAACTTTTCAGAGTGTAAAAAAAGTTGTTTTTTTTTTATATTTATTATTGGAAAGTAAGCAGACGGATTTCCTGATGGGAAGAAATTCACGCCGTCTAGAGAGGAAAAGGTGGTAATGGTGCGTTGACAACCTGAGGCCGGGATGTAAGGCCTCGAACAAAAGTAAATTTAACGGTAACCTTATCCGCCGAACCGAAACACATCAACGGCAAGCACATCGAAAATGTAAACGTGCACGAAAATTTCAATATCGATGTCTGTGAACCTGTGATCAGATTGTGATAATTAATTTCAAAATCCATCAACGTTATCTAAATCTAATTAACATTGAACACATCTCAAATTCCTCTTAACTTGTAATTTGATAGACACTTCTTGTGTTACAACTTAATTACGAAACTAAAGAACTTAGTTTATGTCTGTCTTGCGAATCAAAGTTATATTGTTTGGATTATGGTTGTAATTCTGCGGTTCACAAACTTACTTTAGATGCATGCTATCTTTTTCAAATGAAACAATAACAAAAGAGATGGAACATTAAAGTTTTTTAAACATGTCAGGTTAGTACGGACATGTTAAATTGTGATAAAAAAAGTAAGTAGTAAATTGTGATTCAATTCAATTCGTCGTCTTTATTTCAATCTTCGTCTTTACGTCAGCAGTAAAAATACATTAAAATCATTTTTTACAAGCATATACGGTAGTTAAAAAAATATATTACAACCTTTAAAAACACCTTACATCAAACATTGCAAAAAACAAACACATAACAAATACATAAACAAATCTTGTCTCAACAGCATCCTAATGTATGACAATAATATAAACAAACCATGCAGGAAGTCAATAAAAAAAAATTGATGAGTTAGAACCAGGTTATGGTTTTTCCCTAAAAACAGGGAATACAATTTAAAAAAGTAAGAAATGCAAAATTTATTCGGCAATGAAATTATAATAAATAAGTAATAATATCGAAATTAAAATTAAAGTGTAAAATAAAAAATGTAGGTTAATAGTATGATGTTAAAATTAAAATTTTCATAAAAAATGTCAGATGTCAATGACTAAGTATAAGGATGGACGTATGATAACAAATATGTATACTGCTCGTATATATTAAATTTATCGAAGTATGTCAAAAATAATATAAATTCTATAACCCCTAAATTTACATGTAAATGATGATGATTTTATTAAACGTTTTTTGAGGAATAGATTAAACGTTTACATAAATGGATATAATATAATATAATATATAAACAAAAATGTAACTAAATCCGACAAATACGAAACAATGCTTAAGCAAAGTGTTTTTTAGACTCCCTAATTCAATACTGAAAAACAAACTGAACAAAAAAGCGATTTAGTGACTTCCTTTTTCCACATATTTATAACACGCTAATCAAATTATTTAGTTTTAAAAACTATACTGTCAGACACTGTTATTATCAAAAGGACTATACACAATGTCGTTCGAAGACACTGAAAATTTAATTAAAATCAATAAATAAAGTATATCCGTACGCAATTATTTATTTTAAACGTAACTTCTCCCCCACAGGACAGGCTCAGCCTTTGGGGGTTGCCATTGTATTAGTTTGTAGCTTGGTTTCTGCTAAATATTTTTTTAATGTCGTCTTCCAATTAATCTTAAACTACTAAAAGTGTTTTGTCTCTTTTAATTACTTTCGTTAAAAGAAGACAGCGATAACTTTAAATTTTTTTAGCGAGTTCACAACAAAATTGCCACCTATAGCTTGTTTTAGTGTTAAGCTATTACTAGTAATTTCACGTGTATTTAATGCAAAGTGAGAAAGAGTAATAAAAATTACTTACACTTTCACAATATTTTTACTTTTATGAGCCTATAAAAATACTGTGGAAGTGAGCTATTGATTTTTATTGCTCAATTGATAGAACCAAGAGCCGACGGTAGAAATTTTTGAATGTTGTTACTTTCCGATGGAGTCAATCCTGATTTTAGACCATTATTCATAAAAAGTAAATTTTCTCGAGTCAAAGCATATCGGTTTATCAAATTTCGACTTGGTTGCGTTTTTTTTTTAAATTTTCTTATAAAAATAACGATGCCCAGGATTGGATATAAGTGTTCGATTGGATACGTTTACCACCTGTCACACT
>NJDC01019104.1:37180-48214 GCA_002245475.1 Calephelis virginiensis
AGCGGTATAAAGAGCATTTTAAAGATTAAAGAACAATTATAGTCATTTGTAAGCGAGTGCATCAGATATTTTTAGTGTATGTATATAAAACGTAAATCAGACAGGTCACAATAACGAGTAATAACGGCCTGGCCACAGGAAATTCGTTAAAGTGAATATTCGCGCGGTGCGACTGGTGGCGCGTCTGGCGACTGAAACAAATGTATGACAATGTTTTTAGCATGCCACGGGCCGCGGTGACCAGCGAAGCGACCGGCGAAATGTATCGAGTGAATCGCGAGGGCGACTGGCGGCGTGGCGGGCGAACGAAACAAACGTATGAATCAGTACGGCGCACAGAACAATTATAGAACTCCGACCTGAAATTCGAATACATACAAATACTGTGGGATCAAAATGTCTTGCAGCGCCATCTCTTGGTGCCCAGAAACATAAGTAGATTTTGTGGGATATTCGACCCTCCCTGCCATTGTTTTCATTGGAATGTTTTGGAAATAACAAGATCAAACTAAAATTTCATTGATATACATGTTGCAATGTTTTAATTAATGAACACAGAAATAATAAATTTTATATTATTAAAATTTAAGTTTTATCAGTAAGCTAAAAACAACAACATACTAGAACACTTTTTATTTTTACTCGAATTTTAAACAAATCATTCTTCTATTACAGACATATTATATTACATCTTTTACGTATTGGGAAATGATACAAACAAAGCATTTTTATGGTTTCTTTCGACGTTGATACAAACACAAAAATTATTTCACTATCTCATTTCTCTATGTATATCAGTATCGTTCAACTTTTATTCCGTAATGGAGAAATCAGAGCTATACTTTAAAATATGGAAAACCACCAATACGTTAGAATCACAAGAAAATATAGATATTGCGTAGGTACACAAATTCACCATTTTACCTAAATTCCACAAATTCTAAACTTCGAACCATAGACCATAGATTCCTTAATGTTGCCATTTGTTTTTTGGTCTTAGCACAATTATTATGTCACTTTGAAATTTGAAAACATATTAACACATTTTATTATGGTGATTAATTTGTTTTTGTTTTTATTGTGTATTTAATTTTTGTCACACATAATATAGTTTCCATATTTTTGTTTTTCTTTAGTTTTTTAATCTTTTTACCTCGAATTTAATTAATCTAACTGAGTGAAAAGTTATTATATCATCTTAATAAAAAAATAAATGTTGAAAAAACAACAAAAAGGATAAATGATAGATACTTTTTCTTGGAAATAATTTCTGAATCGTAATTCATTACACACTGTTTGTGGCGTCAGGTTATATTTTTTTTGAAAATTCATTGGTGATGAACAAGAAACGCATTTGTATCGTGAGCATTGTTCTGGTTACTAGCAGTGATTATTAATATTAATAATTTCTGGTATTGGTATCATCGGCTAACATTAATAAAACAAGCATACAATTTTGGATAGTTTGGGGTTATACCCATTTGTATAATTCTTCTGAGAAGCAGTATTTATTTATGGACATGGAGATTAGCCTGTGATTTTTTCTCAACTTTTTAAAATCGTTTCCGAATCTGACTTTATTTTGTATTAAATTTACTCCATCTCGCGGGACCCATAGCAAACAATGAAACAGTCTAATGGTATGTAAATATTGTCGACCTCGCTTGGTACGGCGCGGAGTCGAGCGGCAGTCGCGGCGAATATCGCTGTGATTAAATGAGTTTAGTTGTTTTCGCCGCTACTAATGAACACGGAGATTTTTATTGCTGAAATGCTGTAAATACCTAATGTCAAAAACAATTTTTAAATTTGAAATTCTATTTGCATAGACTTTATTTTTCAATTCAGGTAGAATATATAGTAAGAATGTAATCGAATTTTTCAATAGTCATTCTCGTAAATTTAAAAAGTTTTTGTGGATTTATTCTGATTTCTGTATTCCTCGTACTACTTGTAGTATTCGCCATAGATACCCCGATTCTTATTCTAACCATGTACTCCACAATCTTTTCAAAATCTAATCTTCAACTAAAAAAACTACACCGGCACACAAAAAAAAAATTAAGTAGAATGTGCATTTGACCGGACCTACCTACGGGTACGTATTTTGGTCCGCTGAATCCGAATTAGAGGTCAGTTTGACCCCTACACCCTCAAAATTTTGAGAAAACTTCGAAAAACCGTAAAAAATGATGAAAATCGGCAGTTTTAATGATAAAAATTTTTTTTGGAACTAAACTAAGCGTGATGTTTATGTATTTCGATCCGCTGAATATGAATCGAAACTTTATTAAGACTACGAGCTGTTTTAAATGTAAAAAAATCACACAAACTCTCCAAAATTCCGAAAAAAGTATTTTTTTTGGTTTTTTAACTCTCGTTTTTGACTTTTGAAGACTTAATTGCTTGTGCCTGTAACCAGGGCTGATCCACGTGGTGATGGTGGGAAACAGAACCATCTGGCAGTCCCTGGGTTAACGGCGTGTGTGCCGTCATGGCAGGTATAAGTGATAAGTACTTTACGATACAGGGAGTCGACATTATTTTAGGCATTAAAACATGTTCAATCAATTTTTTTTCTGTTATGAATGGTAATTTTTACAATTTTTTTAAAATTTTTCCAGCTTTAGAGAGTGAATAGACTAAAAAAATTAAGATGCGAATTGAAGACATCAAAAGATATAAAATTTCATCTGACTTGGACCAGAAGAAGTTTTTTTATTATGAAAACTATATTTTTTCAGAACTTTGGAGGGTTTGTGTGATTTTTTTACATTTAAAATGGCTCGTATTCTTAATAAAGTTTCGATTCATATTCAGCGGATCGAAATACATGAAAATCACGCTTGGTTTAGTTCCAAAAAATTTTTTTATGTAATAATAGCTATTATTACCTTGTAAGCAATGTCGAGATAATTTTGATAAAGACCCTAGTCTCTGTGTCGGTCTGGGCTCCTTTGAAGAATACCTAGATAGAATCCTTCCTGCCAGGCAGCTCGAAAACGGCGAGCATAGGTTTACTGTCACTAACACCGTGACATCTAACTAGGTGGTAGAACTTACTTTTGTTCTAGGCCTCATCAGGGCCTCAGATTGGCAACGCACCATTACCACGTTTGGTGTCTCTAGGCGGCGTTAATTTCTTACCTTCAGGAAATCCGTCTGCTTCTTTGCCTTCTAATACCATAAAAAAAATATTTCACTATGGGACATTACTGGCCGCGGCGGCGAACGCGACTGCCCGTGGCCTGCAAACGGTGTCGCGCGAATTGCCGCCTCGCCTGACGCCTCGTCGGTCGCACCGCAGGTTCCCGTGGCCAATCGGTAACATGGACAATTCGTTTTTTAAAATATTTTGACTCTCCTACTCCCGTTGAAAGCGTCAGATTTACACATATAATAAATCTAGCGTACTTTGAAATCACATGTTCGAGTATGTTTTTAAGGCAAAAATATGTATACAGAGTACACATCTCTACGTATCTTTTATGTAACAATGTGATAACTTGAATAACTCCCCAAACTCCCTCTTGGGCTTCCCTACCATAGCGTTTAAAGTGCTTATTTATGCATTTATATAAAAATATCATAAGCTTGAATTTATTAGTACTAACTAAATAAGTTACAAAAGTAAGTATGTTTGCAAGTTTCTCTACGAAGTAAAATCGAATGAAATAATGAATGAACTTTTTGTCGTGCATAAAACTGACATTCACTTATTAAATAAAATAATTACATATTATTCAGAAACCGTATAAAAACAGTATTAATATGTAAAAAGTATAATGCTCCGACTCAAAACCTTAATTTCGAATAACTTACCCAATGGTTTAATTGTTCTGGATACACTTTCCTTTTTAGTCCCTGCTAAAATTACTGCCAAGATATTTCAGTTTTCAAGGTATTTTAATTATTACATTGTAGGTTAAAAAAGTACCAGCAGCTGATTGTGCTAACTATAGTTGCACCTATTTTTGGAAATACGGACTTTTAGATACTTCAATAAGATTTTTAGCGTCTAACTACAACACAATTAAAACGCTCGTTGATCACGAGTTTTATTTTACATTGTCTGAAATTGTTTTCTCATCCACTAACATTCTGACACGTTATCCACGTGTAGCACGCTATTGGCTGGATTCAAATTTTAAACGTTGTTTAGCTTAACAGGCTAATCTTTATATATGTAATTTACGTGTCACGTTGTTCGTCCGCGATACACTCCTAAACTACTTAACCGATTTCAATCAAATTTGCACACCGTGCGCAGTTTGATCCAACTTGAAACATGGGGTAGCTTACGTCTTAATTTATAATAAAAAAATACCATCCAAACGAAGCCGGGACTGGCAGCTAGTCTTTAAAAAAATGGATGTTTTACTGAAAGGCATGTTTCAATAAAATCGGTCTAGTGATAGTGGAAATATTTCCTATTGATGTTTTAAATCACGGTGGTAAAACCTTAAGCAAAAACTAGTTAATAATATTTCTCACACAGCGAATCTAGCCTTGAGTTTTAAAGGAGCTTCACACTTATTAGGATTCCATTTCTGTCTTCAGATATCGCTAGCCGTAATCCGGAATTTGTGAGATTAATGCTGAGACCGGATATCAAATGTCACTCATGCAAAGTCCCTTGTATGACCAGGGGGTTCCACTCCCGAGTTTAGGTAGGTACATTCAAGCGCATACCTCTTGCAGAGCCTTACATCGGGGTCGATACTCGCGGTAGACGGTCAGTTTTTGACAGGCATGCTAGCCGTGTTTCGCGTATTTATTGTGTATTTCTTATCACGATATTTGTCTGCTGGTTTTTTTTATCATCAATACAAATAAATAAAATTTAAGTGTCTGTTTGTGTTATTGAAATAACCTCTTTTTATTACATGCTTATGAATAAATAATATAAACGGTACAGATACCAATTTTTTTTTATCACTTTTGTTTGTCTTATTTTTGTTCCGGCGAAGTTCTGAAATGGCTAGACTGAATCATGTAGCTTATGTAATTAGGAGTAACTTAGGCTACATAGTAAGAAGTCGCGGGCACAGCTGGAATATGTCTCACATACCATGGATATGTGCCCTGCCGGTGATAGGCTTGTCATCTATCACATTGTGGGCTTAGTATCTTGGGCTAGTCGTGGGTGCTCTGGTTGTAACTTTGCTTACCTTTTCGGGGGACGAAGACGTGAAGATACTATTAAGACTATTTAATAACATAGAAGTTTATCTACAAGTTCGAAACTAGAACAGGCTGACATTTGTATATACTATTTTACTATTAAAATTTACAAGTTTTATAATATTATATCACCGTGTGATCTAGCGGGCCGGCGCCAGACTTGACTCTTTGAGGTCCCTGGTTCGATCCCTGGGTCAAGCAACAAAAAATACTCTCTCTATTCGGGGATATAGGGGTGAAGATTTACTTACTTATCACCTAAACCAGCAAAAAATATATTGAACACAGTGGTAGTCTAAAATCCTTTTATTCCGATCTCTAAAAGCGTTTATGTTTTCTACAGAGTAAGTCATTCTTCCGTCAATAAACTTCCCTATTCTATGAAAGACTCTCAAATTAATAAACTTCAAAAATGTGTGAAATTTAAAATATATGGAAAGGTTATTATACTTAGTAGTACCTTTGCCGAATAATTAGCAGATAAGAGTTCTTGGGATTATTTGCTCCTAATGCTACTTTCTTTAAATATAATGTATAATATAACAATACTTTAATTCATGCGTACATTTTATAAAATGAGGAAAAAAAATTCGCTTAGGTTCTTTTACCGGATCTTCTCAGTATGTGGCCGCATTCTGTTCCGGTAAGATGTTGGTATCATATAGACGCGTCAAAACTGCCTTTTGTATGATGGTCTGTGAGAAATAAACAATAGTTTTATCCTGATTTTCTATACAATAGATGTCAAGGTTACGCCACACTAGAAATGCGTTATACTATGTAAAAGAATTAGTATCACACATCCTTGTATATATCACAGAATAAATAGGATGGAGCCAATATGATATTGTCGGGTATCGTCCACTTGGCATCAATAAAAAGTTCCCTGTGTATTTTGGCGTAGAAATGTGCCGCCACTCCATAGAACGAGCCGTTGATTTTTATAACTCGTGTACTGGTTTTCTTCTTTTACCCAAAATAGCAAACAAATTTTTCGTTATAGTTTATGTTGCGAAAACCGCCGTGTGTATTGTTACTGGTTAACCTCGACGAAAAATAGGAGTGTTAAAAGTTTGACTTGTGTGTGTATGTGTGTGTGTTTGTCTGTGTGTTTGTGTTTGTGTGTGTGTAATTAACAAATTTCAATGCGGATTTTTGTTCGAAAGCTAACGAGACAATCATTGAAACAACGTGCCGCGTGTTCCAGTACCTACATATGGGAAAACATTTTTCAGTTTCATGTTAAACTGTCAAACCGATGATATTCCAACACCAAAGCCTCAATAGGGGGAAAACTCACAATAATGCAAATAACAACTTTGCTGGAGCGACATTTATCCCCAGATTTTTCATAAGCTTTACTTTTTTATTCTTGTATTTTTAAGGACTTTAATTCATAACAAAAATAAATGTTAAATATTACACAAGTAAGTTGCAATTATAAGTGTATTGAGTGTATTACAGTAGTACTATTTAAACTATTCGCTTCGGCTATATTCGTCAAGCTTTGGACCCAATCTAACTAAATTTCGCTTAAGTTTAGATTGGGTCAGCTAATTTAAAAATAAAAGTATGAAGTGTAAAAAGAAAAGTGTATAGCCGGAGCGCGTAATTTAAATAATAGTACCTTATTATACTAAATTATAACACGTTGTCTTAAAGTTTTATATTGTTTTGTAATTATTGATCAAGTATTAAATTAATCTAGTTGTGTTAGGCATAAAGTAATTGCTGCTATTGATATTACTTATTTAGTTACCTGAATATCCGCTTGAATATTATGTTGAAAGGTAAAGTAAGTAGTGATGTCGACTAACGGCCAATATTAATAATCAATCCTAATCCAAAACTTGCTGTCCAAGATTGATATTTTGATCCATTTTTATGTTATCGCTTGCCAATAACATATCTGTGGACAGGATAAATATGGCAATTAGGTATGGGATAGGCCGCCGGATACGCAACTATCTAGATTGCTTGAAATCCATTAGATTGAGATACATTATTAACATTGGCCGTAAGAACATACATAAATATGGCAATAAAGGCGGTAGACCGCAATCGTTCAATTTTGAAGCAATAATCATAGTTTGTTACAAGCGCTAAGTTTGTTTTATTGGAAGAAGACAACGCAAGTATATGAATACGCCAAAATATTTTCCAATACTTTAAAAACCATGTCATTCGTAGATATTCAATGTGCTGCGGTAAGAGTAATTGTAGATAGATGAAAAAGAAAGATCTTCACTCCCGTATCCTGTGAGTAGTAGGCAGAAGTACAACTCATCGCCCATCGCCCATTATATTCATCAATTCTTAAGCAACATTGTTTTTATATGGTTAAGTGGGTCGCCCTGGGAATCTTATCTGATACCTCACATAGTAATGCTAATAAGGAACCACTAGATAACAATGACGATTTCTGTATAATCGTCTAAAAATTCGTTTCTTGTAAATGTTAAATTTGGCAAAATAGTAGAAGGTACTAGCCTAAATCGTCCTCCTCTGGTTCATAAGAAACATATTTAATAATAAATTTAGTATATTAGAACATATATTAATAATGGGTGGGCAAAAAAAACTTTCACAGAATATTTTTAGTTATTTTTTTAACGATTCCTCAATAAATGTTGCAAAATTAAGAAAATCGGAAAGTCAAATGTATCCTGATTAATAGTTTTTGCATATATAGTTATATATAAACTATATACATAAACTATATATAGTTGTCCAGTTTTTGTAGGTATTGAATGTTTTTATCAGCCGTTTTGTATGAAGTTTGCGCGTATTCTGTATAATATTTTGTAACGGAATAGTTTGTCTTAGGACTGTAGTGACTACAGTATGCGCTCAGCCTAAGGCTGGTTATTCTATTCTCCAAACTGGAACACGACAAAGGTGAAGACTGATTCTACAAGAATTTAAAACTTGACTTTTGGATCTGAAATATTAAATTTGTGAGGTACATTAAATATTGTTATGAACTTTACATCGAGCTGCAAGTAGCCTTTTATCCCGGATTATGACTTATCTGTACGATAATTCGATCTAAATCCGTTAAGTCGTTAAAGCGTAGAAGATTACTAAACTTATGTCTATTTATTTTCACGCTTATGTATGTTGCATACACTTTAATGGTAAAATAATGTTAGATAGGTTAGTATAGAAAGTAAGTAATTTGGAAATGTAAATTTTTTGTATGCGAAAAACTCAAATTATTTTATATACTGGGTAACATCTGGAGCACCAGCCAAATTTTTTAAAGACGGTTCGGAATTGACAACCCTTTCGATCTATGAAAAAATGATATATTTTTTTTATTTTTATCCGACGCAAAATCACGATATAACATAAACAAAGTGTAAAACTGTTTCCCACCGACCGCAGTCGCATTAACAGGCTAGTGACTTGTACTAGGTGCGATATTGCGTGACAAGTGAAGCATTTTTGCGGACTGTTTATTACATTGTAATTTGGCAATAATATTAATAGTGCATTACCTTTTAAGCCTACATCCCCTTATATTGAGATTTGGCCGGTCCTTTCAAAGTTACCCTGAATATTTACTTTTAGGCTGTATGAAACTTTCTTGAATCTTTGTCAGCTCAACTAGCAAAGCATTGTCGACATGACACAAAGGTTGTGCATCCAGTTCATATGAGTGTTTTTTTTTATTCTTAGAGATGTACGGTAAAGACTGTTGTTGTTGTTGTTGTAGGTGGTAATGTGTCTCGCAGCGACTAGTCCGGATTGGTACCTCCGCTTTTCCTATTCCTGCCGCCATAATGTCAGTGCTTGTCGTTGATGTCTTCCGGTTCGGAGGATGAGGTAAACTTACTTTTGCTCGAGGCCTAAGGTTGGCAACGCACCATTAACACCGTTCATGACTCTAGGCGGTGTGAATTTCTTACCATGAAATCGGTCTGCTTATTCGTCTTCCAATGTCATATTAAAAACACGCCTTCCAACAAATCTAACCTTGAAGGAAACTATGTTTCCAACTTCCAATTATTATTAAATTTCAATTAAATCCAGGCGGATGCAAACCAATGTTTAAACCGTTAAGAATCCCCATTAAAATACATCCAAAGCACCAGAAAAATACTAAGATTAAAAACATCAAACCTGTTGACGTATAAGTAAACTTTTCACGTTAAACCAATGCCCGTGTGTCCTGGCAATACCCAAAAGCCCTGGCATAGTTCGCTCTATTTCTTTGGTAATAAAAATAAAACAAATTACCTTACACTCGTTTCCTTTTCTTCAATTGAAGATATCTATCCCGTGTGTGACCGATTTTGATGACACAGATAAAATTCCAAGTCGGATTAATATCAAGCAAAGAGTGAACTGAGACTAAAACTTATGAGGTAGTTTTTCCAAAATAATATTAATAGTATCTGGATAAAAATAATGGATAAATCATTTTTTCCAGTATTAAGATTTCAACTCACCTTTGATAAAATGATTATAATTATCGTTAAAGATCTTTTTGTGTGAAATAAAAAAATATTAAGAATTTCAACGTGTGATTTGAATGCTTCGAAGCGCCAAAGGAAATACCTGTTTTAACTTCTGGGACCTGTACCAAACATTTCAAAGATTTAGAGATAAGCCTGTTCTCACCCGGACCTGGTGTTAGCACCCGCGTGTGACACACCGGCCGCGAACGTGCCCACCAAACTTAGAAGACCCCGTCACGTGTTATCGGATCCTCCGGACCTAATAACCGAACACAAACACAAACTCCCAAAACTACACCGTCGCCGTCGGTCTCGGCAACGAAGATCTCTCTTGCGCTTGGTGACTGACGCCGAGCGACGAGCCACTACTCCACCATCAAGTCCATCTAGTAGGAAACTTACAATCAAGTCCACCCGGAAGACTGTCCTTTTCGCTGTTTCCTAAACAGTCCAACCCATCTTATATTACTAGCTGGTAGAGTTTCGTAGCGACTTGCCCGGATTGGTACCACCGCCTTATCTATTCCTGCCGCCATAACGTCCAATGCTTGCCGTTGACGTGTTCCGGTTCGGAGGGTAAGGTAGCCAGTAAACTTACTTTTGCTCGAGACATAACATCCCGGCCTCAGCTTGGCAACGCACCATTACCACCTTTGGCGTCTCTAGGCGGCGTGAATGTCTTACAATCAGGAAACCCGTTGGCTTGTTTGCCTTCCATTATCATAAAAAAATCTAAATCATGATGTCTCGGGCTGAGCACTCTGCTCGGCCTACAAAGCCCGGAGAAGTTGTAAAAACGTTCATTTTTTCGTTTAGTCGTTTCAAAAAAAATAAATTAAAAAATGTGTGTGTGCGATTCACACGCAATTGAAGTGAAACTTCAGTAAATCTACAAAAAAGTGAGATGAATATATGCAATTTACTTAGAAACACTTGTACTTTCCACAATATATTTTATTATTTTTTATTTTTATGGTTTAGCCAACCGGTTTCGCTATACAAGCATCATCAGGGCTATATAACAACTGAAGTATCGTTCCCGGTTTGATGTTATTCGAGATGAATATATATTTGTGTCTCTTACCTGCAAAAGAATGAGATGAATATATGTTTGTGTCTCTTACCTGTCGTTTTTTCGTTGCACCCGTTTTAAAATCACAACAACGATTCTATAGAAGTTTCACTTCAAAAGATAAGCCTGAAGTCTTTACTGCAAAAGTAAAGCATCCTTTTTGACTCAATATGTATTATCGATGTGATATCCTAGCTCGATCATCCTAAGATCGATCTATGATCAACATACATACTGTACATAAAATACACCGTCCAAGTTCCTGTCCGGGATAACTGAGTAGAATAGACCATCTGTCTCTGCAAAGCACCTAAT
>NJDC01019104.1:51548-72702 GCA_002245475.1 Calephelis virginiensis
TTTTTTTTATTTTTTTTATTTTATTATTTTTTATATTTTTATTTTCATTTTTTATTTCATGTTTCTCTGTCTGTCTCTCTCTATAAGAGATATAGAGATAGAGATTACTAGAGATTGATAGAGATTGAGAGAGAGGGGGGGAGAGAGAACTTCGTTCCATCCGGGTGTGCCTTGACACCTCTCATCTTTTTTTTATTTAATTAATTATTTTTTCTTTATTAGTATAAAACTATATTGGAGCACGAAAGTAGGTATGATAAATGCGGTTTTTCCCGTGTTACACCGGGCTCCTTTGTAAAATAGACCGTCTGATTTCCTGCCAGGCGGTTCGCAAGAGGTAAGCACAGGCTTAATGTCACTAACATCGTAACATCTGACTAGATGGTAAAGTTTCGCAGCTACTCGCCTGGATTGGAACCACCGCCTTACCTTTTCCTGCCTCCTTAACGTCAGTGCTTGCCGTTGACGTGTTTCGGTTCGGATCATAAGGTAGCCGGTAAACTTCTTTTTGCTCGAGGCCCAATATCCCGGTCTTAGGTTGGTGACGCATTTTACCAACTTTGGTGTGGCGACGTGAATTTCTTACCACCAGGAACGCCTTCTGTTTGTTTGCCTTCCAATATCCTAAAAATAGAAAATAAAAAATAAAATAAATAAACACTACCGTAAACATGTGACTGCACTCGTAACAGTGAGATCGGAGAAAGAGTGGGATTGCTTATTTTGACCGCCTCGTTGGTCGAGTGGCTAGCGTACACGCCTAACTACATCGACTAACTGCCAGGCTCGGGTTCGATTCCTGACGGGGGCAGGCCTTTGTGTGCTGAACATTTAGATGTCTGCATTTCCGGGTCTGGGTGCTTATTAAATTTATTCTAGTATATATTTAAGTAATTTTATGTGTTAGTATCGTTGACTAACAACCACAACACAAGCATATAATTTGCTTCCTTTGGGGTTAGATTCAATATGTGTAACTTGTCCAAGGATATTTATTTTATTTTAGCAAGGCTATCGGTAAGATACACAATGCGAATGTGGATGAATGTGCTTTCTACATAGCCTCCGAAACAGGAGAGTTTGTATGAAAAGAATATGTGATTAATATGAAGGAAACTCTGCAGGTCATCAAGCATCGTGACACAAGCACTCGATAATCTTGGTTGACACAAAAGAATGATAACGTATATAAATAAGTAAAATTATACCGAAGGGCGAGTTTATCTATATGTTTTATTCCAGCAAACCCAAAACAGAAAGAATGCTTGGAAGGCAAACAAGCAGACGGATTTCCTGATGGTAAGAAACTCACGCCGCCTAGAGACTCCAAAGGTGATCATTGCCGATCTGAATCCTGGATGTTAGGCCTCGAGCAAAAGTAAGTTTACCGATTATTTTACCCTCCGAACTGGAGCACGTCAACGTCAAGGCGGTGGTACCAAACCGGGCGAGTCGCTGCGACACTCTACCACTTAGTCAGATGTCACGGGGTTAGTGACGGTAAACCTATGCTCACCTTTTACGATCTGCTTGTCAGGAAGGCAGATAGTCTATTCTTCAAAGGAGCTAGGTCCAACACCGGTTTAAATCTAATGAAGAATACACAGTACACAATGCAAAGACTTACAATAAATAACAAAAAACTAATCTAAAGCTAACTAACCATAACTAATGTGCCATCCTATTTAATTACTTATTAAAAACCTCCTTAACAGCTTTCCTAAAAACTGCCAAATTTGGCAGAAACTTCGTACGGCAATAAATTCCAAAATTTACAGTTAAAATTTAAGAATGGCTGACACCTTCTATAATGTACTTACAAAAAAAAATTACCTATAACTCTGGGCACATCAAAACATAAGAATATCTTTATCGACTCTAACCATCTTTTTACGGTTTTTTTAAATATTTGAAATTCTTCAGACTCGCAATATTTTTTAAATGTCGCAATTCTAAGAAAAGTATTAAATTCACTTTTATCTTTATATTAGGTTTCGAAAGTAAAAATGAAATCTTATCAAAATGTAACGATGTTTCGAAAAAAAAAGTAATGATCTTTTGACACGCAGACAAAGTTGCGGGTAAACTTTGATTGTTAAATATGCAGCCTATATTTAGCTTTTTAAAAAAAATAATTTACAAAAGAACAAATAACCTGTATAAAAAGGAACAGCTAAAACTTAATTTCTTGTTATTTAGAATATTTATTTAGAATTCGTTTAAATTTCATGAATATCATGTGTTTATTTATAGTATTACGGTTCCTAAACTTGTCATAATTTAAAATCAAAATTATAGTTTTTTAATTATCATATCAAAATATATTATTGCTTATGGGTGTTAGTCTGCAATACTAACATATATTATATAAATACATAAATAGATTTCAGAATATATTTAATAAACACGTCCAAACTCGTAATCGTGGATGTATTTATAGTGCAGATATATGGTGACAGTTACAGTGATTGGAGGAAAATATTGTTTTTATTATCTACTCGTACATTAAGGCATAATTATTTGATATGCTGAAAATCATGCGAAACAAAGAAGAGTAGTAACAAGCCAAACGTAAACATATTATAGAAGTAACGCACGGAAAATGATACTGAATACTCAGCATTAGTATTAATTAAGGTGATATATTTGGGATAATTCGATTACAGCAGTTTGGCTAAACTAAACTTTAGCTAAGATATTAGTTATAAATATTTGGTAACTGGTGTTTCTGCTGTAAATATAGATTATATCTTTAGTAAATTAATAAGTTGTTTATTTCTAGCTGGTAAATAACAATTATCATTTACTAGCTGTTTCACCACTTCTTACTTCATTCACTTGGCACTCAATACTTTCTGCCTACCTTGCCGGCGATGGACGTAGAGGTGTAGAAGACTTGTAAGTTCAAATGTTTCTCTACATTCCAGATTTCAAGTTGTTTGATTACTTTATTCCTATGTGTCTAACTTCTAAAACAAAATATTTTGAATTAAAAAAAAATATGAGATAATCTGTCAAGTACAAACTACAAAAAGCGGATGTGCAAATAAATTATAGCCCAATTTACATTTTGGATTTTAATTTACCCTTCTCCTACGCGAAACCTTTTAGTGAGCAGGACAAAAAGAAGCCTATTCCTTTTTTCAGAACATAAAGTAGTTACCAGCCAAAATCGGTTAAGGAACTTCGGCGTGGACCGTGATCGTGCCAGATAGAAATTCTAAATACGTCTTAATACGTCTGTGAGGGACTTAGCATGAAGATATGTATGTATGTCTTCTGCTGCCCTTTTGCAATCATCTGCACCAATTTTTTTCAAAAGTCTTTGATAGACGGAATTCAATATTCTAAAGTTTTATAGACAACTAGCGGCCCGCCGACTAAAATATACACATAAACTTTCCACTTTATCTATTTGAAAAAATCGCAATAAATTCCGTTGAGTAGTTTTCATGTTTTAAGCATACAAAGGGGCACAGGGACAGAGGAAGCGACTTATTACATATGTCGCATATATAACAAAAAAATGTATTGATGGAATATAAAATGCATAATAATATGCACTCAGACCAAATTTTAAAACGTAAATAATAAAAAATAACCTAATATATATTTTATGCCAATGTAATATACCTGAACAAAATTCTAATTATGTGGCAAGTCTTTGTTAAAAATTGTTAATATTTTTTTCAAATTTAAACTAAACATTTTTTGAGCATATATTTTCGAAGCTTCTTAAGAATTCAATTTCAAGATATCGTTTAAAAAAATAACGTTTTGTAGACGATTGATGTTTCCATTCCACTGTAGCTTTCAACAATATTAAGCCCACGAAATATAAAAGCTCACTTTGTCTTTTTATACTCCAGCGGTTTAGGTTTAAACGATATTTCATTCATTATTAAAATGTAAACGTCTTCTTCAGTGTCATTATCATAAAGTCAGAGGCATAAATGGTAATGGAGGAATAACTAATATTAATTTTTAAACTTTTGGCAGATTTAATTTTTGTATAAGCTCTTGTACACAATTTTACTTGCGTCGAACTAACAAACATACAGACATACTTCAAAAATTAATTTGATAACACATCTGACTAGGTGGTAGAGTTTCGCATCCACTCATCCGGATTGGTACCACCGTTTTGACTATTCCTGCCACCATAACGTCACGACGTGTTCCGGTTTGGAGGGTAAGGTAGCCGGTAAACTTACTTTTGCTCGAAGCCTAACAACCTGGCCTCAGGTTGGCAACGCACTATTACCACCTTTGGTGTCTCTAGGCGGCGTGAATTTCTTACCATCACGAAACCCGTCTGCTTGTTTGCCTTCCGTTAACATAAAAAATTAAAAAAAAAACCTAAAATAATTAATTTTCAATAACCCCCGATAAAACCTGGCCGATAATCTTATATATAAAATTCTCGTGTCACAATGTTCGTTCCCGTACTCCTCCGAAACGGCTTGACCGAATCTCATGAAATTTTGTGAGTATATTGAGTAGGTCTGAGAATCAGCCAACATCTATTTTTCGTACCTAGTGATAAAGATGATTTACCTCGTTTATTTTACTGGAATCACTTAAAAAAAATAGCAGAACAACGTCTGCTGGCTCAGCTAGTATTGTATAGGTATACAATATTATTTTACTAGCTTACGAATAGCTCGCCACATTCTTCTCGTCTCTCGTGTGTGAATGTACAAATTTGTTTCTACATTCATACACGAGCGTCATGAGCAGGCAACTTCATGACGCTACTTTTCGTGTTTTATTTTAGGTTCGTGCAAAACATACTTACGTATCTTCACGCCAAGTCCCTTATGGGTTAAGCAGGGAGTATCGAGTGCCGAATCTCACGATCCTGACAAACCTGTCTGGCTTCCTTCACATTCATTTTCATACAACATCGAGAAAAGCAAAATGGTGTTATTCCTATTGTTAAATTAAAACAACGACGGTGGGGACTAGCTGAGTTTCTGGTTGGGGATTGGTTTGGTACCTATTACATAGTGGGACTAAAAGTATTTTTTCCAAATCGTCGGTGCTCTGGTTTTATTGATTATTTCTATGGGAATACGGGCATGTATATATTTACTTTTACTATAAACATATACTGCATTTACGTGTGATTAGTTCACTACATCCATTTTTAAGTCCATGCCAATTGTTAGTAATTGTTAATGTCAAGTGATACGAAGTTCGCCGGTTCGGATAATAAATAAATAGCCAAATTACACAAATTGATGTAACCCCTAAGTAAATTGTTTCCTTGCGTTATGGATATTAGTCATAGTAGGAATACTTAAAAATACACGGTGTAAATGACGGCGTAACGAAAAATTAAATCATGGATTCTGTACCTGTTAGAAATGCATATGTAGTTGGAATTTTGTGTCGGAAATTTAATTACCATTTCAAAAAAATGTATTTTTTTATTTATTTCACTATTATTTCATTAATTTTGATTTAATATCTAATAAATAATACATCTTTACTAAAACAGCATATTAGGTCGGCACTTACAACTGGCACCGCGCGGCTTAATGCATATATTTTGTTTGCTATTAACACGTCGGGCTGAAAACTTGCTAGATGTTTAACCACTAATTTCCGACAAAAACTGTAAAAGGAATATTGTAGTCTGATATCTATCTAATTTACTATCATAGAAGTTTTCGTTACGGTGTCAAATACAGCCTGTATATCATAATAAACTTAAAAAATACCCAGACTCGGAAACACAGACATTTAAAATCGGTAAAGACAATCGGGAATCGAACCCTAGCATTGCTCTTGGTATGTGGTGTTAGTATTAGCTAACTCCTCAACCAACGCTTCACAAAAAGTAATAAAGGTAAAGTACTTGTTGAATTTCTACAAGTGGTATTACTTATCATGTAAATACACCAATTTCTCTCAATATATTCAAGACAACACTGGCTGAACCAGTTTCTGCTTAATATGCATAAACATTTGCAGCACGTGGTAATACTCGCGCGGGCCAACTGTAGTGTGGATGCATGCTCTGAATAACTTCATTACGGTACGTTTCCAGGATTTGACTCACAATATGGCGGCATTATGGGCTGGTTGTTTTGACCAGAATAGCTATAATAATGTTATTACGTCCTCGGTTTAAAAAAAAATATCTGACATATTAAACAAGCGTATTTAATTATGTAATATTGTCGGGCTTTGATTTTCATAATTATGTTGTAGTACACAATTTTTTTCTGGGATTCTATCATCGGCTTCAGACTTGATGGCAATATAATCACCTCAGAAGTAGACTCTTTGAAATAAAGAAATATTATTTTAAATTAGTTAAAACAAAATCGCATTCTTAAAATATAAAAAGTCGAACCTTTTCCTTTTTAGAACTAGTTTTAAATCTCGGAATAATTATTGATCTAATCGCTAATTAGATTATAACAAGGTATTTTTTTAGTACTTGCATTGTGCTGGGGTTAAACTTTTATTTTTTTAAGAAAGAAAAAATCACATTAGACTGGATTTGAACCTTTAACGTTTCGTCTCAACCTGAAGAATGCATTAATTTGCGTGTATTTAAAGAATATGACTACCCGCGTAAACGGTAAAGAAAGGAATTAGAAGTTTCGACATAGGATTTGAATCCTCAGTATCTCAAATTATTAGAGCATCCTTCGGTATATATCACTATGTATATATAACTTCGTACTTAGTTCAAATCCTGTCTGAAGCGTTTTTATTTTCTTTTCAAATTTTAGTAGATTATATCAATCAATGCAATTTTATCTATAATACAGGAGTACTATACGATTCCGAAGGCTTTTTGTACCTCGAACAACATCAAGAAAAGAGCGTGCTCATTCCGTAACGGTCGGTAATGAATCTGAGATGTTCTTGGCCCATGGGCGGCGATGATTAGGTACTGTCAAGTGATCCTTTTGCCCGTTACTCTCCTCTTCTACTAAAAGAAAAAGAAAGTTATATATGTGATATTTATGTGGGTCAATTACTAAAAAAATATGCACTCAGTCCCAAAAATATAGACTACAAGCTGTCTGTTCCGGTTTCGCTCGGATGGTAATTTCTGACTAGGTGGTAGAGTTTCGCAGCGACTCGCCCGGATTGGTACCACCGCCTTACCTATTCCTGCCGCCATAACGTCATGACGTGTTCCCGTTCGGAGGGTAAGGCCGGTAAACTTACTTTTACTCGAGACCTAACATCCTGACCTCAGGTTGGCAACGCACCATTACCACCTTTGGTGTCTCTAGGCGGCGTGAATTTCTTATCATCAGGAAATCCGTCTGCTTGTTTGTCTTACTATAACATAAAAAAAAATATCAAAAATTAAGATGTAATCCTATCTTTTAAAGTGGATCAAACTGCTCACGGTGTGCAAATTTAAGATATCGGTTAAGTCCTATGCGGACAAACAACGTGATACATAATTTATATATATATATTAAGATGTTTAAAAAATGTAAATTTTGATATAACCACATCTCTTTAATGGGAACAAAAAGCAGTAGATATACTAAGCTGCTACTTAAAGCTTGAATAAGCCAACTGAGAAATTGGGCACGATATTGTCCTATTAAAATTTGTGTCGAGGACTTAACATTCAAGGCGGCTTCCTTGAGATATTTGAGCATTCTTATATCTCCATTTAGATGGATTGCTTCGATATTGAATGAAATAAATAAATTCCAACGTTTTTAAAGGCTAAAAGTTAGAGAGTACTCTCTTTGTTTAAATATTTTTATTAAGTTCGTAGCTTGATTGTTACTAGAATATTTATTTTTATGATCGGCTTTTATTTAGAGTTATGCAAAGTTGCTCAATGAGTTACTTAGTATTCAAAGACGAGTTTAAATAAGCGTTTTTCACTGAGTGCAAAAAGAAGGGTTCCCGATTTATATTTTTGTATGATATTGGAAGATGAAGAAGAAGTCAGATTTCCTGATGATAAGAAACTCACGCCGCCTAGAGACACCAAAGGTGGTAATGGCGCGTGCCAACCTGAGGCCGAGATGTTAGGCTTCGGATGTTACGGGATTACTCCCCGAATTATTAATGGATTTGGATGCTCTTCCTTTGTAAGATATGCCGAAGTAGTTTTAAAATTTAGTCAAAATTAAATAGATGGTTTTAGTGATAGTAGTTACATTTAATAATCTATATTTTGTGTATAAACTTAGATGACGTTATAATAAAATTAGAAATTGGCAGTTTAATAGCGCTCATTTTTCAACAAATTGAATCTAACCTCAAAGTAAGCATATAATTTTTTTAACCCCGACGCAAAAAGAGGGTTTTAATGAGTTTGACGTGTCTGTCTGTCTGTGGCATCATAACTCCCGAACGGATGCAGTGATTTCAATTTAGTTTTTTTTGTATTAAAGGTAACTTATGTGCGAGTGTTCTTAGACATGTTTGATGAAAATCGGTTGAGCTGGTTTGGGAGTGAATGTGGGGAGATTAACTGATTTTTTTTCTTTTTAAAGGGAAATTAAGTTCTTGTATCGGGGTTTTTTTTTAATTTTTAATTTAACAATTGTTATGATTTCGGAAGGCAAAAAAGCAGACGGACTTCCTGATGGAAAGAAATTCACGCCGCCTAGAGACAGCAAAGGTGGTAATGGTGCGTTGCCAAACTGAGGCCGGGATATTAGGCCTCGAGCAAAAGCAAATTTACCGGCTACCTTACCCTCCAACCAGAACATGTCATGACGTTATGGCGGCAGGAATAGGTAAGGCAGTGGTACCAATCCGGGTGAGTGGCTGCGAAACTCTACCATCTACTCAGATGTCACGGTGTTAGTGACGGTAAGCCTGTTTTCGTTTTTTACGAGCTGCCTGGTAGGAAGGCAGATGGTCTATTCTGCAAAGGAGCCTGGACTGCAAAGGAGCCTTCCAATATCATAAAAAAAAAACCCGGCTGCAGGATAGATGATGATGACGTCCGTAAATCACGATTATACCTTACCACCAAGAAACTTGGGTGCTGGTTCGCTGAGAAAACAAGTACATAAAAAATACCCGAAGTCAGAAATATATACATACTAGGTGTTGACTACGGTTTCGCCTTCGTTTTCACACGAACCCGTTGTATGATCTGGATTAAAAGTAGCATACATATTAATCCAGGTCATAATCTATCTTTGTTCCAAATCTCAGACAAATCCGTTCCGCTATTCGAGCATGAAAGAATACATACATACATACTCACAAACTTTTGCATTTATATTATTAGTTGGATAAGTTAATCATACAACTGTCGGAAATATACCACGATGAATTTTCAGAACATTCTAGAATTGTTTTTTTTTTACAGAACGATGCGGCCAAACTTACCGCTCCTGAGCATATACTTCTACGCCCTCTTATCGAGTGGAACATCAAGTGGAGATGACAGGAGATGGCTTATATCTCTGGTGGATCTGGTAGAGTTTGACTACCAAGATCAATGCGAGCAACGTGCTACAGCTGCTTGGGAAGAACTTTTAGGCAGCAGCAGTGGCCTATCTTTGAAGGTGAGTTGATTTTGGTGGTGAGTCTCAATAACCATACACACTGCTACACACATTATGACCACTTCGTGTACGCTACAGTCTAACGCTACCGGCTAACCGCGAGGCTCTGTATTTCCAGTTTATTAAAATTATACCAGTATCTACTTACATATTTCTATGTATTTAGTATGGTTGTCTAACATCCATTACATAAGCGTCTAAATTACTTACTTTGGAGTTAGACATTTTTTTTTTAATTTGTCCAAAGATACCTTTTAATCAGTAACAAACCAACTCTGACTTCACATATACTCATTACATACAATACAATATGTGGAAATAGCTGAATAATTTTGTAATATATTACTAACCAAAACGCAAATAAACAATTTTCATATCACTTATAAAAAGAATCTCTTTTACCTACTTACATTACGCACATAGCTACATATACACAAACATTTACATAGATACATCAGTACACACTTGATATGATCAGAGCCTTTGCCATGAGTGGGTCTGGATTACGTTTGATAAGTTACGTGTTGAAATCTATTACATTTTTGGTCTAAAAATGTGTTTCTCTTAGTTACCAATAGAGGCGCTGTTTATAGTTTTCATACAAATAATTTACAGCGACGGTAGCGAGTATAGTAAACTTGACAAGTCATGAAATTTTGGTAAGGGCTCAGTTTTACCAAATTTTTTTCGAACTACGTGATATTTCGGATGCCTTTGAAATAATTGGTAGTTAGGTCAAAAGGGCTACATAATAAAATTTAAATTGTTTATAGTTTTTAAGTAGATTTTGTCTTAAGGATTTCACAAAACTATTGGATTGGTTAAGTAATTTGGTAATAATTTAATTTTGCATTTTTTTCTGGCACCTGCGCACTTAAACAATATTTAAAAAAATGCCGAAAAAGTATTTCGAACTAGCTGTTGCCCGGAGTGTTGCCACAGGAATATTATTTCAGGATAAAATTATCCTATATGTTAATCCAAGTTACCGTGTGTACTAAATCCTATGAAAATAGGTTCAGTAGTTTTTGCGTGAAGAAGTAACAAAGAAACTTTCACATCCTATTAATATTATTAATGCGAAAGTTTGTAAGTATGGATGTATGGATGTTTGTTACTCTTTCACGCTCGAATGGCTGAACGGATTTGTCTGAAATTTGGAAGACAGATAGATTGTGACCTGGATTAACATATAGGCTATTTTTAATCCCGATCGCACACCGGGTTTCTGTGAAAACGCGGATGAAGCCGCAGGTAGCAGCTAGTTTATAATATTAATGGTATTTGCGACACTTAATAAAAAGTATATTATTTAAAATAAATATTATTCGCCGCCCTACCAAAAGTATTAACACGCATGTTTAACTAAACACCGTCTTAAATTAACATCCTACGTGACACGCTACACGTGAATGGCGTGGCAGAAATTTATGGGTAAGAATAAAATTTTAGACAGTGTTTAAAGAAACATGTGTTCAAGGAATGTGTATATTTTTGTGGTAATATGAGTGTGTGGTTAAGTAAGTAATGTTTATGATCTAGCCCCTACTGCGTTTAAGGATGCCAATAAGTCAAATTCTTGTTACTACATCAAATACCTAATTCGAAAATTGTACCAAACAGTTCCGCTTGGGAAATTAAATTTTGAATTAAAAATTGAGACTTCCCTAAATCAACATTTTAAACACTGGATTTATCACATTTACACTAACCTATTCAGTTTTTTGCTTATCTCTTTTAACGTATTGGTCCGGGCTCCTTTGCAGAATAGACCATCTGCCTTTCTTGACAGGCAGCTCGTAAAAGGCGAGCATAGGCTTATCATCACTAACACCGTGACATCTGACTAGGTGGTAGAGTTTCGCAGCGACTCGCCCGGATTGGTACCACCGCCTTACCTATTCCTGTCGCCATAACGTCATGACGTGTTCCGGTTCGGAGGGTAAGGTAGGCGATAAACTTACTTTTGCTCGAGGCCTAACATCCTGACCTCAGGTTGGCAACGCACCATTACCATCTTTGGTGTCTCTAGGCGGCGTGAATTTCTTACCATCAAAAAATCCGTCTGCTTGTTTGCCTTCCTATAACATAAAAAAAAACGTTTACTTTCAGTTTTATTCATACAAATGTTTATCCTTAAAACAACTCCAGGGCCTTTAATATAAGAATTTACTCACCATAAAACGATGCCAAATCCAGTTAAGACTCCTGAGCGTTTACCATGAGTTGGTATAGATAACGTTCGGTAAGTCACGTGTCGAAATATATGATACTTTTGGTCTAAAAATGTGTTTCTCTTAGTTACCAACAGAGTGTTTGTTCATACAAATATTTACAGAGACTATAGCGAGTACTTGTATAGTTAACTTGACAAGCCGTAAACTCACGATAAGGGCTCTGTTGTTACACTTGTTAGATCACTTGCAGTAAAGTGTGTGCTCCTAAGGTGACACCAGTTTTAACGAGACTCTTTAGGGTTTCCTATTCATCAGGCATTGTAAAGAGTTCATGAAATACTGCTTTAGTACACCCAATCCCCAAAAAAGGTAACCACTCGGATCCGTCCAATTAACGGTCCATAGCTGTAACTTCCTTGATTTCAAAGTTATGGAATCCATAACAAACTGCCAGTTCTTACGGTGCTTAGAGGAGAACCAGCTGTTAAATGATCGTCAATACGGTTTCAGTCGTGGTTGTTCAGCTAGTGATCTTTTGGTTTACTTAACACACCGATGGGCGCGAGCATTTGAATCGGCTTGATTCATTGGCGTTGCGTGGAGATATTGGGAGCACTCAGTGTTCTGTACCGTAGCTTCACGAGGAATGCTCTGAGGAGTTGTTAGGTTTAATTGCAGCCGCTGATTTCCACCTTCGGACATCACGTCAGAGCTTAAAGTATCATGGCCATCATCTTGATGCGTGGCGATCTACAACTATGCGATTCCGAAGACATTTCTTACCCCGCATAACACCTTTGTGGAATCAGTTACCGAGGGCGGTATTTACAAACGACTATGACTTAGGAACCTTCAAGAAAAGAAAAGAACTCATTCCTTAAAGGTAGGCAACGCATCTGTGATACTCTTGGTGTTGCGGATGTTTGTAAGACTCATCTTTACCTATACTAATAATAAAGAGGAAATGTATGTATTGAATAAACTTCGAAACTTCGATTATGAAAATTCTTTTACCAGTAGAAACCGACATTATCCCTGATGAACATAGGCTACTTTTTACCTCGGGAAAATGCTTCATTCCTACAGGACAATGGGAAGTAACACTTATCCTTCTGTACTTATCTATTTCTAATAACTTCTAAACGGCTGTTAAGCCGATTGGTTTCAAATTAAATGGGTAGATTTCGATGGTTTGCTGGATGGTTTAAAAACACAATCGGACCCGATAGGTGGCGCTACTATTGGTATTTCATTTCTACTACATATACTAACAACAAAGAGGAAACTTTTGATCGTTTTGTTTGTATGTAATTGACTACGAAATTGAATGATTTGAAAAACTCTGTTACCATTAGAAGCCGACTTATTCCTGATAAACACAGGCTACGTAATTTCTAAGATGAATTAATATTTTTTCCACCCGTGCAAAGCCGGGGCGCTTCTAGTCTTCTTTAAAGGAAATGTACTACCACAAGTCTGAATAAGTAAGATTGTGATGATTATGTGATATCAGCTAATTAATATGTTGTGGCAGTAGGTAAAACATTTTTGACCTTTTTCCGAAATAATCCAATTACCACCGAGTCTCAATCATGCTCGATTTCTTATGAATCATCAAAGATAGGATTCTAAAAAAATCGATTAATCAGTTTTCTGTGTACTTAGATACAAATTTTAAAATCTACAACCTGAATAGAACGCGGCTTCTTAAATTTATGGGGTACATTATACTTTTAACTGAAACTTCGACATTTTAGGTAAGTATCTTGACTTTAGTATCCTTGAAGAGGTAGGCAGATATACAACGATGGTGTCCATAATTAACGCTTTGCATTCTCGGTTCCAATAACTTGGCATAGACCGGACTCTTGACAATTTCCAGGATATGCTGAAATTGTAGCAGCTTTAAAGACATCGCTCACAAAAATAAGGTTATCGTTTGTTAGCATTTTGTTTGTTTGTAATATTATTTTGTGATATCGAAAATTTTAGCCTCACAATTTAATAGTAACCCTTGCATTAACCGGCTCTTAAAGAATCCCAGTAAATGATGAAATTTTATTTTTTATTTTTTTATGATATTGGAAAGTAAACCAGCAGATAGAATTCCTAATGGTAAGAAATTCACGCCGCTTAGAGACACCAAAGGTGGTAATAGTGCGTTGCCAACCTGAGGCCGGGATGTTATACCTCCAAATGGATCCAGACCACCTGATGTTAGGCCTCGAGCAAAAGTTTACAAGCTGCCTAATCCTCCGAACCGGAACATGTCAACGACAAGTGCTAACATTATGGCGGCAGGAATAGGCAAGATGGTGGCACCAATCCGGGCGAGTCACTGCGAAACTCTCATCTAGTCAGATACCACGGTGTTAGTGTCGGTAAGCATATTATGCTCGCCTTTAACGAGTTGTCTAATTGTAGCGGCTTTAAAAATATCGCTCACAAAAATAAGGTTATCGTTTGTTGCTGTCTTGTTTGTGCTAAACATTATTTTGTAACATCGAAAATTGGGTCAAAATTGACGTCTTGTACAATTTGTTAACTCAGTTTACAAGTTTCACCCGAACCCGTTTGGCGTTTAATGAAGCTGAAACTTTGAAGTAGGTGTTCGACATTCATCCTGAGGCATTCAGAAACTTTCTTACAAATGTATTATGTCAAAATTTACACGTTACAGATGTTCAATTGTAGCATGTACATATTAAGTCGAATCTGACATCGTAAGAATATACTTGTGTTATATGTTCTTACTAGCGTTTACCCTCGGCTTTGCTCGCGTGGCAGTTAATAATTGTATTTACTAATTAATTTAGAATATTATTCTACATAGAGACCTCTTTATATACCACTTTAATAAGGACTTTCATACAAATTTTCAACAGGTATTTTAGCCAAATATGTGGTGGAATATCCAAAATTCCGTCCTTAATAGGTGTCGATAAATCAGTCAGGACATGCTATTTAATAAATAAAGATTATTTACTAGCCGTCCCGGCGAACTTAATTCCACCGCTGTTTGTATGGGAAAACATTAAATGTTTTTCCTGGTTTTCCTTTTTTCTTATCTTTTCAACCTTTTTTTGGATTCCCACAAATAATTCAAAACTAAAATTTGTCAAATCGGTCCAGCTGTTCTAGAATTTTAACGAATATCAATCGATTTTTAATATACGAGTATATAAGAAAGAAGAATGGCTATTAGTGACTTTTGTTTGTTTTTTGCCGTGTTGGTCCGAGTCCGCTGAGAAGAATAGACCATGTGCCTTTGTGCCAGGCAGGTCGAAAGAGGCGAGCAAAGGTCAAATAGGTCATCGTCAACACAACCACTGGTAGTAGAGTGGTGTGCATTTGAGTAGGTATCACAGGGTACGGCACCTATTCTTGCGTTACAATGACTGTCATATTCCGGTCCGGAGGGTTTTACAGTAGACCCAACAACCCGGTCACAGGACAGTGATGTGGCTATAGTATTTACTATGTCTATAATCCGTGGTTGTCCCTTACCATCAGGAGACCCGTGTGCTTGTTCGCTAATCGCTCATATATAAAAATATTTTTGGGTCATTAGGCTCTTATTTGAAATCATTCTGCAATTAAGATAAAAACATACTCTATGAAACAACAAAATTTATTCTAATAGTGTTAAGAATCTATAAATATAAGTCCCAAGGAATTCGGAGATTATTTTAACGAATAGATAGACTGTTGTTTAGTTATTTATTTATTTATTTGGTACTTTTGCTGAGCACCGACTAAACTTATTTTTGCCGTATGCTATCTTTTTCCAGTTTAACAAATACAAAAGAGATAGAGCATTTTACACATGTCCGGTTAGTCCAGACATGTCAACTTGATACTTTTTAATCAACCTTTAAAAGTCTATAAAATGTCACGTACAATCTAATCTGACAGCACTAAATATATTTTGTCTTTTCTTTTTTGTCGGCGATAACCTAAAATTAGTATGAGTGAAAATTACCACGAATAATGAACACAAGGTATTAACTAGTGTTGGTTACATAAAATACATAAATTTTATATACGTGACGTTGGATGATTTCCAAAAGTTTTATTCACATATGAAAATGTTCATAAAATTTAAAACCTCCTTGCAAAGATAAATTTCAGTTTATTATTTCGCAAAGAAAATATTATCTGATAAGTGTTTATTCTTTACAAAGAAAATATATTCTGTAGATAGAAGATTAGAAGTTCAAACCGATAAATAAACTAACCGTATAAGATTGAATCCTTGGCTAAAGTTAACTTAGCAACTACACAATAGTCGCAACTTGACTCCACAACACTATCTGCAGCGGCTATACATAACCAATAAATATATCCAAACTTCGATAAACTAATGATAAGTCTGTTCCAAAACTAACTTACTACATTTTTCCTTTATATCAGGATCCAGGCCTTGATAAAATCTTCTTAATTTGGTAAACAACTGAATTCAGCTTTCAAGAGAATAGTGTAGCACTGAATTTTAAATAAAAATGGTATTTAGCAAATAATATGTTGCGGCAATCACGTTCTATTATTGGGCATAATTTCACATATAAAATATTTATTGAACATTGGATAAGTTTTGTATCGTATCAAAAGTTTTTGAAGTCAAACATTTCAAAAGCTAAATAATTTCTCACTAAATTTATTTTAAACACATGTGACATAGTGTTATTGATTTTAATTTAAACTTGTTATTTGAACAACTGTTAACTAAACATTTCAAATTTAATACGCTAGAGCTAGGATAGGATAAATCATTACTTTTTAGTAACATCGTAATAGCTTACCTTAATTGAAAAAATCCAACCTATTATCTCCTCTACTCAAAAATATAACCAAAATGTAACGCTGAGCTGATTTTAAAATTTATATCTAATCTTACACAACATTTACGTTAACACTATTATCTAAGTAGGATTCAAACGCGAATTATTGTGGCAACAGTTGATATTCTCTCTTTGGATGCAACTTATTACTGCTATCCTCATTATTATTAACAGCCCATAATTGCAACAGCACAGATAATTGTTCTTGTCCAGCATTACAAAGGGTGGAAAACATTAAGAATCTTGGCGTAATCATTGATGAACACCTTAGGTTTAAAACACATTTGAATACATTAACTTCAAGGTTGCGCAAACTTATTTATGTATTCAGATCCCTGTGTCATGTTGCCAACCGACATATTATAAAAATAGTATATTATGCCTTATGCCAATCCTTAATTGAGTATTGCATTTCGTCATGTGGTGGTGCGGCCAAATCCTACTTAATAGAAGTAGAAAGGGCTCAACGTGCCATACTAAAGGTGGCAGCGGGTCTGCCCTTTCGACATCCTTCAAACGATCTCTATAAGCGTTGGGATCTGCTGACTATCCGACAGTGTTACATACTACGTGCTTTATTGAAAAAACATTCGCAGATTGCGTATGATCCCAACCGTGTAACTCAGAGGTTCCCAAAGTTATTTCATGTAACGCCCACCTTGAAAATCAGTTGTTTTGTAGCGCCCGTTTTTTTCTTGTCAATAACCTCAATAACATATTTGTTGCGCCTAGTTTAAAAAAAAAACATTTTTTTCATGATTTATACCGCCCCCCTCTAGGCTTCCAGCGCCCACAAGGGGGCGTTATCGCCCACTTTGGGAAAGGCTGGTGTAACTGATAGACGTCGAAGGGGGGGAGTCGCTCCCACCAAATTGTTTCATTTAGTACTTTCCCATCATTTTTATAACTATCTTGCTCCATTATTGTATAACCGTCTCAATACCATTCTTAACTTCTATCTACTAAGTAACCACCACTGTAAAAGAATTCTTAAAAAACACCTCAAAACGCTAAACTACCACCAAACGGAAGAATTACTAATTCCAACTAGGTAACTATTGTCCTAGGTCCTTGACCTTACATCTGTATTTGCATCTATTATTTTTAAATTTTACTAGGGACCTAAATATGACACCATCTTACGCTGTACGAATTGAACATATGCTATATTTTTACCTAAAATAGGCACCAGACTCGCACTAAAATGCCAAACTAGATTTGCACTACAACTTTAGTAATATTTGTAGATTATGTGAGAGTGAACAATAAATAAATATTATTTATATTTATTATTTGGATGCAACTCGTCGCTACCTAGTTAGTTTCAATAACTTAAGGTTTTTTCAGTTCTTTTGTCCATTTTTCAAAAACACAAGATGTTGCATTACCAAAGACCAAAATGCGCACTTGCTATACTATCCGTTTAATACCAAAATTCGGAATGTAGGGCACAAAACAAGATTACCGTGCAAACAAACATTGTTGCGTAAACAAGAAATGTACCTAATCCTTATAGGATAATGTAATTCGAATGATTAATGGCGGAAGTATACTAGTTGATCAGATAATGTCAAATGTTGACGGATGGAACTTTAAATTTTGTTGTTAATTATTATTTCTTAAAATGAAAGTATTTGCTCTCGGAATATCGGAATATTTTGTGGATTATTAAATTAAATATCGTTATCAATGCAAGGACTATTATTTTTTAAACTTTCTAACAGTTTTACTTTTCCGCAAACAATATTTTGATATTAATTTATGCTTATGTATTTTTTCAGCATTATCATGATTTTTTTAAGTTTTTAACACTCTTATTCCAATTGTCTAGTTTCTAGTACCAATAACTAACACAACAAAAAAGAATTAGCAAAATTGATCCATCCGTTCCGACGTGATGCGAGGACCAAGCGAAATGGGGTTTTTTATACAGATTGAAATATTTTTTTGTTTGTATTGAAATGTACTTATTGATTTTTTTAGTTATTATTACGGAAACTTTGAGAAAGGATACAAAACCAGACTACCGTGCAAACAATCATTGTTAGAATGTACCTACCTAAATAAGACAAATATAATTGTCTGATGTAACGTAATTTGAGTGATTAATGGCGGAAATATACAGGATGGGTGCGCTAATTGTCCGAAGATTATTATTTATAAGGTCTGCTACGTTTCTCACATAAATGAAGGAGGTAGTAAAGTAACGAACATAAAACTAATTAAGTATCTTCACGCCCATATCCCTGAAGAGGTAGACAGATGAACATCCAGGGCACCCACGACTAGTTGAAAACATTAAGTCCCACAATGAGATAAGTGACAAGCCTGTCACCAACCGGACACATCCAAATCTGGGCTACATATTTATTATTAGCAAATTGAAAAAATACATTTTGTTTTTGTTGACCGACCCGGGAATCGAACCCGGGACCCCATGAAGTCAATGCCTGGATTGCTAGACCACAGAGGCGATAAGGAAAGTAACGAACATAAATCATTTCATTTCGTATCCATTTCGTATGACTCCCTTTTCACTTGAATTGACTTTAGTGATGGGTGAAGGTTAAGTGCTTAGGTCTGCTACGTTTCTTACTTAAATGAGGTAGGTAGGAAAGTTCTGTAACGAACATAAATATTTTTTTAATCTAATATAAGGGAATCTAAAATAAGGGACTTTTACCCTGCATGACAAGTCAGTCCTAACATAAATTGCTGCACTTGCCCTGTGCTTGGGATAAATTTCCATATATTTTAAAGAAAGAAAAAATTTAACGGGTTAGAAAGGAATTAAAAATTTCGCCACGGGGCTTGAATCCTCAGTAGCTCAATTGGTTAGAGTATTCGTCGGCTTGAGACGAAAGGTTACAGGTTCAAATCCTGTCTGGGGTGAAATTTTTTCTTTCTTTAAAATATATGGATAAATTATTTCATTTCTTATCCATTTATGATATTCTCTTTTCATTTCAATTGACTTCAGTGATTAATGAAGAGTAAATTACATTTTGATCTGTTAAGTATTTTAACCCCAAATAAAAAAATTAATGTCATTGAAGTGTCTGTGTGTTTTCGCGTGTCTTGGCGTCACAACCTTTGAATGGATGGACTGATTTCGATTTGGATTTATTTGTTTGAAAGCTTACTTTGATACGATTGTTTATAGCTACAACACGGATAGATTTTGTTATTGAAAGTTTTCAATTTAAAGGTTATTTTGGATTATTTCGCCTCTGTGGTCTAACGGTCCAAGTGTTGGACTTGACTTCATGTGGTCGCGGGTTCGATTCCCGGGACATGTAATATAAAGAACATGTGGTTTTTCTTATTTCCTTATTTTAAAAAAAGTTGCACGGGATTGGACGAATGCCCATTTAGCTAAAGGTTTATCACCTATCACATTGTAGGACATAGTGTCTTCGGCTAGTTAGGGCAGGTTGTGCCTCCGCCTACTTCTTCGGGGTATAGGAGTGAAGATACTTACTTTTATTTTGGCATTTGAACACAAACAACGAACATTTGCGGCATCGGAATGTGATGACTCCACTGCCCGCTGCTAGTTACTGAATTATTTTTCCAGTGCTATCCTTCACCTAACTAGGTGGTAGAGTGAGACGTAGCATCTCAATTGGATGGGTACCACCAACTTTTCTATTCTTGTCACCATAAAGTCAGTACTCCCTGCTGTGATGTTCCTTGTTCGAGGGTAAGATAGACAGTAGACTTGGACCCTGTAACACCGGGCGACGAATAGGGCTACGGTATCCTCTGTCCGTCGTTAGAGGCGACCAAAAGGGGGCTGGGGCTGTGAGTCAACTAAACGGGGTGTCAGTTGACTTAAAAAGCAGCCAGGTACAGGAGGCAGCATTGCGATGTGACCCCGTGCTGCTGTCGTCAAATTGCTGGTATCAAAAGAATTGGTCTTCCGAACGGATGAGCCTGCGGACAGGTGTAAGGGTGACAGTAGAGGGTTCTTTGGAGATCCCGCGGCAACCCGATACACACAGAGGATTGTCACCGAGTGGTTTTAGCCGGAAGGAATCCGGCATAACCCGCCGCTGTCCACGAATGCGGCGGTTATTCATTAGGATTTCCATTTGCTAAAAAAGAGTTTGATGGTAGACTTGACAACGTGGTCATAAGTCGTCAAGGCAATAACGCCTATGGTGTCCGTAGGCTTCGGTCAAAAGAGTAAAGTATACATTTAAGACACACAAGGTAAACATTTAAGAACCTGATGGTAAGAAATATTGCCCGCACTATCTAGGTAAATTTTGTAAGATACATTTTGACAAGTGTGTTCAAAAGCTTTTGAGCCTAAGAATAAATATAAAGACAACAAGTAAATTGAAACAATTAACGGCGTAAAGGTCTATGAACCTCTTTCTATACTGTAGCAAGAAGTTTCGAGAAAAACTAGTTAGTCGTTTTTCGATCTCAATTCGATCCCCAATTATCGCGTAAATTGCGTATAAAAGAACGTCGTTCCAAAAACGAATGAGTAGATGAGGTAGAAACTAAAATAGGAAAATAATACATAATTTACCTAGTCAAATATTGAAATCATGCTTTGTGTTAACCTAGTAACTTACATCTCAATATATATATATATATA
>NJDC01019104.1:87165-104717 GCA_002245475.1 Calephelis virginiensis
ACAACTGAAGGTAAGCTTGAATTTAAAAAACCGTTTAGGTATTAATAGCGTAATTAAATAAATATTTTTTTTTCGTAATATAAGTAGGCGAATAAGCTGAATAATTTACCGTGATGACTAAAATAACTTATACAACTTGTATAAAAATTAACTGTACACTTTGCGCTTTGACGTCATTTATAATATTTTTTTATACATTTTTCATTTTATTATGATGTTAAAAAACGGTAACAACGAACCTATCTGAATATAACAGTCATTATAGTGGCAGGAATAGTTAAGGTGGTGGATCACTACCAGGGCAACTACTCTGCTACCAGTGGTTTTATTAGTAAAATGACCAAAAACCTTCGCTCGACCCTTACGAGCTACCTGGTAGGGAGACTATTCTACCCAAGGAATCGGACCAACAAGGGAAACAATTGTATTCGGAATGAAAGGGCGTATTTTCTATAGGAATGTAGTGCCAAACATGCCTGCAAAATATGGAGGCTTATTGACATCACGGAAAATTTATGAAGCGCAATGGATGATAAAATTGAATTATTTTGAATAGTTCTTCACTCGTCAGTCCATTAATTATTACATAAACCAATTGTTAATTGAAATTTTCTGTGCCAAAATTTTATTACAGAGTGAAAGTAATTGAAATTCGGAACATTAAGTTACCGCGACTAATATAATAAAAGTCATTTTTAATAATAAAAAATCATTTATAGGAAATTGGTGGTATGAAAGCTTTTATTGAAGCAGATAAATTGTTAACGCAATTAAATTTGGGCGATATCGGAGCTGAAATATTAAAGGAATCAGCGTTCAATGGAACTTGTCCTCCAATTATTGTGGATTGGTGCCAGCCAAATAAAGTGCGGTTTGTTACATGCAAGGATGTTAGCATTCAAAATTATATGGACGCCCATGAAGCTGCGGCCAAAATTAAGTTTAAACTTATAACTGCATTGCACAGTAATAACACATATATATTACGAGAAGCCCCTCGATCCTCAGGTAAATTTAAGACTAAGTTTACTATATAATTGTAAAATACCCTAGAGTCTATCATGTTGTGTTGAAATATTATTGCTTTAAAGTATCATGAAAATAGATCTAAGCGTGAGCGACAAATGCTATAAAATATTGACGTATCACTCTTTTCATTTTGTCTTACAAATTATAACAAAGTGATATGTTGAAAACAGGTTTATTTTACACAACAAACAAAAAACATGTAGCAAGTTAGATTTTTATCATAATATTACTTATATATTGTTTTGTCTATGAATCCAAAAGTTAGCTGTTAGGAATCACGATCACGATATATTAGTAAATTTAAATTCACACTGATCTTTTCATTGTGAAAATTATTTGATTGTTCAAGGAAAGGGCGTACCCTTTACCACCAATCTTGACACTTAAGGTAGGTACACCGTTACCAAGCGAAAAACATTTTTTTAAGATTTTAAAAGTAATATCAGTGCAAAAGCGAAAAATGTTATAAAAACGGGTGCAGTCAAGGGCAGCATCTAGTCAGTAAATAAATATAACCTTCAGTATATTCCGAGCCTATATGGACTCGAAAACAGTGATGAACCATATCTAAATCTTTTGTAAGTTAATAATCAATTATACTTTTATTTTCAGCAACCTACGAAGCTATATCTGGTTTTATATCTTTACTATCCCTTAATCCTCATGCATTGAATCGTGCTGGACTTTATCCATTAGATAGATTTGAATACAATATTAATCACCATCGTCTAGTCCTACAACTTATTATAGCATTGCGAGATTTGCCCAAGTAAGTTCTGAAGTAAAATGCACTTTTAAATTTCGTATTTTATCTAAACTGTGACTAAATATATGAATGTTTTCAGACTTAATTATTATATTGCTGCAGACGAGTGGAGGTTAAATGTATTAATGGGCAAAATTCCACCCTCCAACATTGAGCAGAGTTGGGGAGAATTCAGGAAAAACTTTTCCCTAATAGAATCATCCAACGTTGATTTACTTGGTGATCCATATATCTTGTTTAACAAACCTTATACAGGGTAAGAAAACTTCACAATTTCTTGCTATAGTGGTTATAGTTCAACTATGCAGTAACTAAACTTATTTTCACTGTAGCATATGTTTTTTTTTTTCAATAAAACAAAAACAAAAGAAATGGAAAATGTTAGATACGTCAAATTAGTCGGGACATAATAATTTGTGAGATTTAATCAATGTATTCTGAGAGGTATAACTTAAAAGTTTAATGTCACATACAATTTACTCTGACAGCATTGAACATATTTTGTTTTTTTTTTCTATAACGCGTTAGAGTGTGCACTCTTACTTAAAATAAGGGTAATTATTGCCATGCAGAATTACCCCAACATGTCGTTACAATATTATTTCCGATTATCATATGTTTAATTTTCTTATAGGAAATTTCTTGGACTCATCTTAAAGTACCAAATATATCAATCTTTTGCTGAAGAGCTTATATCAGATAATTCAGATTTGATAAAACACATTGCGGAAAATAATCAACGCTTAATGTAAGTATGATAAAAATTTAATATGCTAATTACCCTAGCTTAGTGCATAATTAATCGAGTTTCTATCGTTTTTTATTCTTTTCAGCGATACAATGATGATTGGTTTTGGGACCGCTTGGCCTGAACAAATCAGTGATATTTTAGCGAAACGAGAAAATGGACTTGAATATACTGGTTTAACAGATTACTTTAGACTTTTAGACGAGTATTTAGACAATCAATTAGACCCAAGTAATGGAGATAACTCAGAGGATTATATCGAGCCTCCGGTTGAAGAAAATGAAATTCCAGAAGAAACACATTTGCCAGACAAAAGTAATACTGGAGAAGAAATCAAAACTCATGATGATATTCATGAAAATATGATAGATACTGATGACGAACCAAACTCTAAGTTTGAGACTTCGACTGTTGGTGTGCTAGAAATAAAAAATCCGGTTGCACCAGGGGACCAAACGGATCCTGAAAGCCCCAAAGAAGCATCTTATAATGTTTATTGGTGGATAGGTGTAGCTGTGGCTTTAACTGTAGTTGTGTTATTAGTAGCGATTATTGCAAGGAAAAGACAAAGTCATAGGAAACAGTTAGAAAGGCAAAGAAGGCAAAATCATGCCTGATTTGAAGAATATCGGTTCTAGAGTTGGAACCGATATCTTTGCTTTACAGACGTTACTAATATGCCAATAGGATTCAAAGAGTGTGGAGTACAAAGTTATGTATTTTTTCCGTTATCGATGTGGATTTGATTGATGTGTTGGTGTTTTATTTATTCTTACACTATGGTGCTGTTATTCTATATGGATGACTCCATAATTAAATAGCATTTAAATCTTCATTTATTTTAAACGAAATATTGTATAATAATTAGATAGAAGAGAAATGAAAATATTTTTGTACATATCACAATTTGTATTATAGGACGATGGTTACCAAGTGTCTACAATAGGTGTACTTTCTATTTAGATGTAATTTCGCTGTGCCTTAAGCGTTTCAATTTCTTATAAGTAACGAATAATTATTATAGAGAATGATCAAATTTGTATAGTAAGTAATTTTATATAAACTCTATTCACATTTCTGAGACCAAATCTGAATACTCTTCAAAATCTGAAAAGGAATATTTCTGATCATTGTTTCTCTTAATTTGTATTTGATAAATTATATACAGGAAGATGGTTCATTACAGATGACCTACTAATAATAAAAAAAATATAACCCAATTTAAACTGAACTAAAATAGGTTTAAGCAACACTTTTTTTTGTTAAGTAATTTTTCATAATGTATAATTGCTGTTAAAATCTATTACTTTTTATTTAAACTTTTATGTCGCCACAATTTATAACTTTTGCCCTTTTTTGAATTTGTAGTTATTCACCATTGTAGTCACGTAGCGGTTATTGTTAATTTAATTCTAAAGTTTAGCTTCCTTAAAACACTAAGGTTTAATTTTTTAGCTCATATTAAATATTGTTTATTTTAACTAAGTTATGTCATAATAACAAGAATTTGCGGCCTGCGTACACGTCTAATACTAAACTTACTAACAGCGACGCTCCTGTTCGATACTCGACGGAAGCACGCATTTGTGTAAGGAACGTTTAATTGTTTGCATTTCTAGTTCTAGGTGTTTATTAAATTTAATCTGGTATCTATCTGAAGTATTCTTGTGTATTAAATTTGTTGCCTAACACCCATAACACAATCATTTAATTTGCTTACTTTGGAGGTAGATTCATTTTGTTTAACTTGTCTAGGGATGTTAACATACGTACGTACGTAAACGAACATATCTTCACGCCAAGTTCTTTACTGAGTAAGGCAGAAAGTATAGAGAAGATGTATTTATTAATTTATTATTATAACACATTTACTTGTAATATTGGTCTTGATGTTTCTGATGTTAGACCAGTGTTTATTGCTTTACGTTCATGCTTCTTCAGAGATTAGATTTTTTCATAACAATCAATGAGGTTTTTCAATGCAAATTCTTTTATTGAGATAAAACGAAAAAAACTTTTTTATATTAAAAATAATCGGTACACATTAAATTTGATTTAATTTTATCAGAATTCAACAACTGTTTTGTTATTAATTATAAAATGTTTGGTCTGCGTACGCCATATTTGGATGTTTATAAGTGTGATTATTTTTAAGAATGTAATGTGTTGAAAAAGTTATACGAAATGCTTGTGCAATAAAAATGTAGTTATTAACTAAAATAATACAAATATATAAAACAATCAAAGTAACACCACTACAAGGTATCGTTTGCCTTTGCCAAGTATGCATTACGATTATGTTTGTATCTAATTTTTATACTCAATTGTAACAAAAAATATAATTATTAATAAATAATGTATAATTTGATAGTTTAACTGTTCAGTGTTTATACAGAGCCCTTATCATGTGTTGCTATACGGGTAGATTATGTTCATTAATTTATGTATCGAAATATAACACTTTTGCAATAAAACTTAAGTTCTCTTAGTTACCAGTGGAGGCGCTGTTCAAAGTTATACAATTTATAAAGACGCCAACAAGTATAGCGTGCTAAAAACATGGTGGGGACTCGGATATCGATTTTTTTATCTGTAATGAACTAAAGGCTAATTTTATCTTTGATGTTACTGGTATTATCTCTAATCAGGTCACCAGTTGTTCTGATAATGTGAAAAGAATTTTAATACTATCTTTTTATTTTATACAAAAAAGCATGCACTTTGTTTGATACATGTTTTTAAATTGTGGCAAAGAATGAAATATTAGGGATGTATCATGAATTATTTAAAAAATAAATGTTTTAAACATTTTGTTTCATTTCATTGAACTATGACAAGACAAGAAGTGTGTTAGTACAAATAACAACTTGAGCTCTATTGCTCTTAATAACTAATAAGCAAATATTTTAATTATTGCGTTAGCTGTTTTTTGTACTTTGTACCTTAAGCTCCGTTTTTATTATCAAAGAACCGTAATCCATAAGTATAATCATAGGTATTTTGCTTAAAAGTGATGAAGCGTTGCTAACAGTTACATAAAATGTTTAAAGTTAACAGTCGATAACGAACGACCGAAATTAGATTTTTACTATTCGTACAAAAAACTACAATTTGTAAACAAAACGACTCGTTTGTTGGATATAGTTATTTGATTTAGTAGGATATACTGTCCAACTTAAGTGAGATTTAATGTCTAGCCGTCATTAATTAACATGGGACATGAACAATGTGATATGAACTTAATTTTACCCCCTTTTTAGTCCATGTTTAGTAATAAGGCCGTAATTGTTTAAACACTATGTATATAACCTGATTATAAGAAATACGCGTTACCTATGGATAACAAATGTGGTAATTGTCAATATTGTATTGCTGGAGTGCTAAACGTCTAGGATAAAATTACCGACCGAAACAGCACATGAAAATCACTGACAAATATCACTGGTGGTGATTCTACTGTGAACAGACTAATACTGTTTTAGAGGCAAGCTATCTTTTCAAATAAAATATAAACAAACGAAATGTAACATTTTAGACATGTCGGTATTAGTTCAGACATGTTGAATTGTGACATTTTTATTCATCATCTTCCGAGAAATAGGTTAACTGTAGAAATATACTGTTCAGATACTAATCTGACAGCGTTAAAAGTGTTTTGTTTCTTTCTATTACTTTCGTTGAAGACAGCGATGATTTTGTTTTTATTTTAGTGAGTGCAAAAAATAACAACCATTATCTCAACAAGAACATGTAGGAGGTATCGTCAATTAAATACTACAAAATGTTCATAAGCAAATTTCGTATTAAATTGCTTCATTCTTCAAATATTATTAACACAGTAATTATTATCGAGCTTTACAAATGATTCCCTTCATTAGAGATAGTTAGTTCATCTCGAATGAAACAAATCATTTAAAAATAATCGAACTACACGTGGATTTTTGTTTGATAATTCGTCTTTGTCAGAATGGATGGATGTTTTGTTACTGTTTCACGCACAAACTGCTCAACAGATTTAGATGGTACTTCACAGGAACATAGTTTATACATCAGAATAATATATAGACTACAATTTATAAAACAAATAATTGTTTCGCGGTCAAAGCCGAGTTTGGGAGCTAGTATTATATCTACACATCCAAAATAAGTAATGTACAATTCCCCAAAGTAATGCTTGTGTAATGGTTGTTAGCCAACGATAATAATCCATACAACCCAAAATAAATATCGAGATAGGTAAGTACATCAAATAAACACCCAGACAGAAATTCACTCTTATTTTTATCACACAAATATCTGGCCTATCGGGAATAGACCCTTGCCGCATGGATGCTATCTGAAGTCGCGTAAGCAACCCCTCCGACCAAATAGAACAACCTTAAAACTAAAGAATTTATTGTGAACGCGAAACAGTGTTTGTTCTATTTCCACGTCAATTAAACATTATTATTAAAAAAAACATGTTCCCCATGTTGGGCTCATTTGCAGAATAGACCATTTGTCTTTCCTCTAGGCAGCTCGTAAAAGGCGAGTTAAGGCTTACCATTACTAGCACCGTGGACTCTGACTAGGTGGTCGACTTGTCTGGATTAGTACCACCGACTTATCTGTTCCTGCTGCCATAACGTCAGTACTTGCCGTTGACGTATTGCGGTTCAGAGGCTAAGGTAGGCGGTAAATTTAGTTTTGCTCGAGACCTAATATCTTGACCTCAATTTGGCAACGCACCATTACCACATTTGGTGTCTCTAGGCGGCGTGAATTTCTTACCTTTAATAAATCCGTCTGCTTGTTTGCTTTCCAGTATCATAAATAAAATCTTTTTCTTAGACGAACAGGGAATCGAAACTGTGACCAAATTAACTCCAATTCAACACAGGACTGCTAGACCATAGTGGTGATATTTTGATAAACAGTGAAGATTGAAGGATAAAAAATGATAGCTAATATTTATATCACGAGCGCCTCGTTGGGTAGCAAGCGTACACGAAACACCACCGAAAACAGCGATTCTTGCATTCGCTTTCCGACGAAGGCAAACATTTGTAATAGACATTTAGATGTCTGTATTTACGGGTCTAGGTGTAAATTAAATTTATTTTAGTATCTACTTAACATACATATATACATAGCTTCACGCCAAGTCCCTTACGGGGTAGGCAAAAAGTATCGAGTGTCAGACCTCAAGATCCTGACAAACCTGTCTGTCTACCTTCGCATTAATTACCCTTTTCATTAAAACACGCCGGTTTCGGAGACTCTTGACACCACCCTCGGATAATATCCGAGAGATCTGATCGTGAAATATCAGCCTTGGTCTCCCCGGGTACCTACATCCATCCACATTCGCATTGTAGATATACACTGCTTTGTCAATCTTTCCACATGACCGAACCAGCGCAGCATGCCCTGTCGCATTTTAACACCAACACTTTCTTTTAATCCCACTCTTTCTCGGATCTCACTGTAACGAACGCGGTCAGCGAGCGTTATACCACAGATTTTCGGTAGCACTCTCATTTCGACCGCATTTATTCTCGTCTAATGTTTTTTTTGACATACTCAACTCTCGCTACCATACAATAACGTTGTTATAAGCACACAATTATGCAAATCGAGTCTATTTAAGTATTTTTATTGAATGTTTTTTGTATTTTTGAGTCAAAAAGCTAGACTCGCTTTGCATAATTCTGTGCTTATTCCAACGTTATTGTATGGAAGCGAGAGTTGGGTATGTCAGAAAGAGCATGAAAGTAGGATAAATGCGGTCGAAATGAGAGCACTATGGAAAATCTGTGGTGTAACGCTCGCTGATCGCATTCGTAATAGTGAGATCCGAGAAAGAGTGGGATTGAAAGAAAGTGTTGGTGTTAAAATGCGAAAGGGCGTGCTCCGCTGGTTCGGTCATGTGGAAAGAATGACAGATGAAAGATTGACAAAGCAGATATACAATGCGAATGTGGATGGATGTAGGTACCCGGGGAGACCAAGGCTGACATTTCACGATCAGATCAATCGGATCAGTCAGGATCGTGAGGTCTGGCACTCGATACTCTCTGCCTACCCCGTAAGGGACTTGGTGTGAAGATATGTATGTATGTATGTGTGTGTTTATTGAATGTTAAATTTAGAATCGTTGACTAGCACCCATAACACAATCATGTGATTTGCTTTGGAGTTAGATTAATTGCTGTTTTTTTTAAGTAAAAAAAGTAAGTAACTATCGTCACACCCAAATCCCTGAAGAGGTAGGCAGAGGCAAGACCAAGGCACCCACAACTAACTGAAGAAAGTAAGTCTTACAACGTGATAGGTGACCTATCGACAACCAGGCACGTATATAATCTAGGCCAATGTTGTTTTTAATAGATAATTGAAAATACTCATTCTTTTGTGTCACGGCCCAGGGATTGAACTTGTGACCTCTAAAAGTCAAGTATATTTTTTGATATTAAACCCTCAATCTACACAGCTTCTCTTGCCTAAATAACTGAGTATGTGGGCGTACAGTCACGGATAAAACCTAGTTGTATATGCGTATAGGCGGACAAAACCTTGGGCGATCGCCATTATTTATTATATCAGATACAGCATAGATATTACCATTTATTACCGATATGCTCAGTTTATTGCCAACTGCTCTAACTCGGCAATCCGCCAAATGCTAACTCACTAATACCCAAAACTCGTTGTGTTTGTTAACTTCGGTTTATTTTCATAAACTTGGCATTCCTGTGGAAACTGTTGTGTGTGAATCTGTTTTTAGACCGACTCCAAAAAGGAGGAGGTTCTCAACTGCATGTTTTTTGTATGTTTGTCAAGCGATTGACCAACAGTCAACTGATTTTGATGTTTTTTTTAGATAGATTGGTCACGTTCCGAGGTAATCCCATAATCATTACCACATGATTTTATCATAATCCGACTAGAAGTTTTTTGATTTACACTTCATAGTGTATATTTTTTTCAAAATTCAACATGAGTTCGATACCATTTGCTATTTCTCTAGCTGAGTATGCTAAATGCCAGTAGGATGTTGATAAAATTTATGTCAGACCATTTCCGAAATGTTTGCTATCTTTCATTTAAAAAAATATCAAATCGCGACGTAGTACCCAATTAAATAGTTGGAGTCAACTTTGGCAGTTTAACTTAATTATTTGTGACAAATAAGCAGGATTTCCTGATGGTAAGAAATACTTGTTGTTTACACCAATGGTGGTGATGTAAATTGAGATGAAGATGGTAAATCTTGTGTGTAAGTTTTTCGGCTACTAATAGTTACCCACGTTAGTGCTGGTCTGCAGAGTAAAAAAGACTATCCGACTCCCTGCCAGGAAAATCGTATGAGGTGAGCCCAGGTTCAAATATACGTCATTACCAACAATACAATTGATGATAGAGTGCTATGCAGTAAGTTTCCATGGTAGGGATTTTGGTCTGCAGGGTAGGGTAGCCGGAGACAAGAACCGTCATATGTTTCCGGCAAGAACAATTTTGGTAACCATTCGGGTTGAAAGTCTCAAAACTATCACTTTGTCATGGTGTTTGATAAAAGTATCTTCAGGCCTGTATCGCCGACTAAGCTTACAGAGGTACAACTAGGATACTCACAATTAACCGAAAGTAATTAGCCCCACAGTATGATATATGGCAAACCCATCAGCAATCGTGAACTGGTCCAATCCCGGGCTACGTTGTTCTTATTAGAAAATTGAATAAATACAATTTTAAGTTTGATGACTCAGGAATAAAACCCGAACCCACAGAGGCGTTTACACAGCAGCCCTAAATTGAAACAGACCTGCTTTACTGAATGACAGGTTATAAGTGAGTGTTAGTTACTTACTAACAACACCACTGGTAATGAAGTACTGTGCAAATTTCCCCGGGTAATGTTTAGCTTCTTTACATATTCCTGCCACCACAAGGACATGTGGTCCGTGGATTAGAATTGCATTTGTTCAAATTAACCTTTTCATTTAAAAATAAAACATAGAGTCTACAGGATAAGGAGGCACTTGTAACATTCATATAGACACCACTGGGTCTATAAGCCATTGCTGTCTCCTATCGTCAGAAGAACCGTGAGCCAATGTCTATACTTATAAAATACCATGTCCTGACTGACTGATACATCATCGCTGAACAAATCTGTTAGAGTTACAGCCATGAAATTTGGTGAGTAGGGTCATTTTATTGAGAAGACAACCACTAATGACGGAATTTTGTAAAATCTACTCCTAAGAAGGTGTGTAATTGGGGTTGAAAGTTTGTATGGAAGACCGTCATTTTTTAAGTTAGAAATATGAAACTTTATTTTTGGACTACTTATTAAAAATGAATAGATACGTGTTTTAGCATTTCTGGAAATTCAACCCCTAAGAGGGCGAAATAGGGATTGAAAATTTGTATAGGAAATCGTATTTTTTAAGTTAGAAACTTGAAACCTTATTTTTGTGCTAATTACTAATAATTATTAGATACGTATTTAAGCGTTTCTAGAAATTCTAGCCCTATGCGGTGAAATAGAGGCTGAAAGTTTTTTTATTAAAGTCCTTATTAATGAGCTATAATCAGTATATATATTAACTGCTACCCGAGCAAAGCCGCTGGTAACAGTTAGTCAGTAGTCAGCAGTAATAAATTATAAATGCGAAAGTGTATGTTTGTTTCTCCTTCACACAAAAACTGCACAAAAACGATTTTCATACAATTTGTCACACACATAGATGATAACTGGATTAACACATAAGATAGTTTTTATCTCGAAATAAATATTTTTCTTGGACCAGTAGCCACGCGGACAACGCCGCGGGTATCAGCTAATGTTATTATAAATACTAAAATTAATAAGAATGGTCTGACATATGTTACTCTTTATGATTATACGAGTACATAAATAATATAGTTTCTACACCAGGAAAACACATAGGCTACAATAAATAAAAAAACATACGCACTCGGGCGAAGCCGGAAGTAGAAACTAGTAGAGAATATATCTACTCTAATTATTAATGACAAAAGTAAGTACGAGAATTAATAGGTATTTTAGTTTCTCGTGAAAAAGTAGTAAACTATTATGATTGATAGCTTGAGCGTTGCTCCTTTAGAAACTTTAAAGTTGATATTAATCCAACTGGTATTAGTTCTGAAGTAGAATATTAATCAAACCTTGTAATAACCATACGACATCTGGTGTTCATTGCTAAAATGAATCCGACTTAAGAAGATAGTCCAGCGAGCTGATCATAACTTTATTTTTTTCAAAATGATTTAATATTGTTTTAAAAAATGTAAGGTATTCCCTAAATTAATTTTAAATAATTTATTACTAGCTTAACCAACTAATGCAGTTCTTTCATTTATATTAATTATAATTTAAAGCGTAACATATTTTGCAGCCTGTTTTTAAAGTTACCAAAAAATTAAAAGTAGGTATCTTATTTTTTTTGTATTTATTATCTAGTTTTGTTATTTCTGTTTACTATTTATTTGCGCAATGAGATAAAACGGTTTCTCTTCTTTAGATTATTAGTTACAAGTTTAACGATTTAAATTATGGTCGACTTAGATCGCTAAACAAACAACCACTGTTTTTTTTACGATTTTATGCGATAGTGTAAACCTAGATTTTTCGGTTGCAACAAATTCAAAATGTATAAAAATAGTTTTTTTTTATAACTTGTAACACATACTTGTAATATACTTTCTCATTCAATTTTTACATGAACATAAAATAAAAAAATACAACTCCCTGAACAAGTTACACCAATTGAATCTAACCCCAAAATTAGCAGACTAAATGCTTGTGTTATGGGTTTGTCAACGATACTAATACATAATAAAGCTTAGATACCAGAACAAAATTAAAAAACACGCAGACCCGGAAATGCAGACATCTAAATGTTCATGACGTTTTCCCCGTGTTGGTCCGGGCTCCTTAGCAGAATATACCATCTGCCGTCCTGCCAGGCAGCTCGTAAAAGGCGAGCATAGGCTTACCGTCACTAACACCGTGGTATCTGACTAGGTGGTAGAGTTTCGCAGCGACTCACCCGGATTGGTACTACCGCCTAACCTATTCCTGTCACCATAACGTCATGACGTATTCCGGTTCGGAGGGTAAGGTAGCCGGTAAACTTACTTTTGCTTGAGGCCTAACATCCCGGCCTCAAGTCGGCAACGCACCATTACCACCTTTGGTGTCTCTAGGCGCCGTGAATTTCTTACCATCAGGAAATCCGTCTGCTTGTTTGTCTTCCAATATCATAAAAAAATGAAAGTCTGCCCCCGTCGGGAATCGAACCCGAAACTCTATAACCTAAATCACAGAATGTACATACGGAACACATATCAGCTGCATATCTTTATGTAATTCAGAATCGTAGACTGTAGAAAAATTTGTTTGTATACTGATTCCATTCCATACCAAATTGTTTCAGTAGCTTCCTTATGCTGCGGAATTTTTTACAAAAATAAGTCCATGTCGGACTCTTCTTAAACATATTTGCCAATTATATTTCAAAAAAAGAGAAGAGGTTATAATATGTCCAAGTTCTATATGTTATTTGATTTCTCAGATATTCGTTATGAATAATAAAACAAAGAGCATACTTCCAAGGTGATCTTGCTGCCACCAAGTCTGAATGTGACGATAAAATCCCAGGAGCAGCGAAGAAAAAACTCGATTTTTGTGAAATTTTTGTTTTAGTTTTTGGCATTGGATTTCGCATTTGAAATAAGTCAAGTTGAAATTTGCATCATGTTACCGGATTTAATAAATTTGGGATTAAATGGTTTGACATTAGTCCTTAATTGTCAAAAAAAGCCATGTCAGAATCTTGAGTAAAGCGGTGTCCTCTTTACTCAAGCTAAAGAGCTAAAAGTAGTGAGATTTGGCAGGAACAAGGAACTGCACGATACACTAATGTCTTTAAGATTATTTCAACTTTGTGCACTTTATCTGAACAAAATTGTATATAATGCCACCAAAATTCACTAATACTAAGTTCAATAATTACAGAGAAACTATGACAGTTATTTCTATCGTGCTGCTAAAACTCCTGCAGTTTTACTTACAGAATCGTTTTACTTAAAGGCATCTTACAACTATACTATTATAATATTTTATTGCAAGTTGACGACATTACGATTCAATTATGCAACGTTTGAGTACGCTTTAATTAAGCAAGAATAAGTGCAATTGTAATGGCTCTTTTTAAATCTTTCGAAACTTGCTTTGAACGTTAAATCCCTGTAGTTAGTGGGGGTATTTTAAATCGAGAAGTTGCTTTGGTCTGGCTTTATTGTTCTTAATCAAGTTGGCAGTACTTTAAAGAAAAATTGTATTAATTGTCTGATACAGTTTTTTACTTGTTTTGGAACTTAGTGTCTTCGGCTAGACGTGAATGCCCTGATCGTGCTTCTGCCCATTTCTTAGAGAATATTTTTGAAATGTTTCTATCGGGGCTACATATATTTATAGTTGTCTAGAAAAATGAAGCCATATTTCTGGCATCTACTAGGTTATAGAAGATAACATTTATTACAAGTACTACTCCACATACTGTAACAGATATTTAAGTCTATTATAATGATAATTTATATTCACTTCTATTATTATTTTTACATTTTCCTAAGAATCGGTTATAATTAGAAATGAAAGATGATTTATTTGAAAAAAGCAAGTAAAACTTTGACTATGCTGGCATAATGGTTATATAAAAATAATCTTAAAATAATTCTTACGAAGACAAAATTGTTTTTTATAATTTATTAAAATTATAGAGAGACTAAAAAAATACTGTTTTTTTAAATAATACTACTATAGATAATGTAGATTTTATCAACTTCCTAGGAATAAAAATTAATAAATGTTATAATTGTAAGTCGCATATTGATTTACATTGTAATAAAATTGATAGATTTAACACATACGTAAGATGAATAAGAGAAATTTCAGGTTTAAAAGCATCTCTTTTAGCGTATCATGCGTATGTTCCTTCCATTTTGCAATATAATATTCCTATTTTGGGGAAATTCTGTAGAGTTATTTAGGAACTTTAGAGTTCAAAAGAAGTTCATAAGAGAGATATGTGGTGTTAATCAGTTGCATTCATGTAAGACACTTTTTAAGTCGCTCAAAATATTAACTTAAACTTGTTTAAATATTTTTGCAGCATGTATATTTGTAAAAAAGCATCATAATTTGTTTCAAACAAATGCTGAAGTCCAAGGTTTATCACATTTTTGAAATAGTGAGAAACTCCATATGCGTTACCAAAAGCTCAATATTTAGAAAAATAATGTATATTGCATGTCCATTCGTTTAATATACAACCAGATTCACGATAATCTTAAATTACTGCTTTCATAAAGTCCTGACTGGCTAGGTTTGGAAATGGTGGTAGTGTACGGTAGAAAGGGTTAAATTTATTTACATTTTAAAATTATTTATAATTCATAATTCAAATTGTAATAAATATAAAACTATTTTTTTGTATGAACATTAAAACATTATGTACATAATTAAATAATTATTTTTATAAATATTAAAATATTTGCACGCCATGATGTGGAAGAATAATATGTTGGAATGCTTAAGTAATTTTGTAACACCTTCAAAACACATATCCCGCAAATAAATATATTTTCTTTTCTTTCTTTAGTTATGCAGCGCATTAACTTTTCTTGTTACCAAAATGGCTGCCTTGTTTCAATCTGGAGGGTAAAGTAGCCGGTAGACTTGCAGGAAGGCCTTCCATTCTAGCCTCAGCACAGCGATGCACCTGTAACTACGGAGTTCATAGGTCAAGGTTTTTTTTACCAACAGGATAGCCGAGTGCTTGTTCGCTGATTGCTTATATTAAAAAAATGTGAGAGATCCTCAATACTTCTTTGATTCATTCCCTATATGGTGCAGCATGCTAACAAAATATCATCAAAAGAAAATATAAAAAACCAAAAGCTCATAATATTTAATATTCCGATAAATAACTCTAAGAATAACTTGTGAAAAGCTTGCTATACGTGTATGTGGCATGCACATTACTGTTGCAATATATAGTATTAATAAAGTCGCAATATTAACTCGACTGGAGACACCGATAGCTTTTATTATAAAGACAAGCAAAGATACTTCGATTTTCCATATATTTTTAACTTTACTATATTTTTTTTAACTTACACCAAAATAAAAGGTTAATAAATCGATTTGATTGTTCCTTTCTTAGAGATAGCAGTGGTTTTTAGGTTAAAATAAATTATAAATGTCCCTGGACAAGTCACACAAATTGAATCTAACCCGAAATAAGCAAAGCAAATTATATGTTTGTGTCGTGTGTATTATTCAAGAATAGTATTACATAGATTAACTGAGTTAGATAGGTACCAGAATAAATTTAATAAACACCCAGACCTGGAAAATTAAACCCATCGCGGTTGGTCAATGTAGTTAGGCGTGTACGCTAGCCACTCGACCAACGAGAGTAAAACAACTATTGTTACTAGTTATACTGCATATTAGTTATAGTATATGCTAGTTATTCTTAATTATATTTCAAAACAGTAGAAGGACGTTGTTAAAATTGTGTATTTTTTGTGAGTGGTCAGAAACAAGCAAGCAACTCTCCTGATGATAAGATATATAAAGAAGAAAGAAAGCCGAAGGTAGGAAAACAACCAATATGACAGTGAGTGTAAAAATCAAACAATCTTTACAAATCTTATTCGTAAAATTGAAAAAGAGTCATTTTTTTTAAATTTGCAATCTCGATTTATTTTATGGATAAAAAAAGGATTTAAAAACGACTAAAAAGAAAACCGAATTTGGTTTTTCGTTTAGATGAATCGTATATACGACGTTTGAATGACGAAACTTTTCTTGCAAAACTACTTTCAAAGAAATTACGATCTAATTACGTATTTCGGCTGTCGAACTGAACTCGAGAGAAAATGTTGATAAACTAGTATGTTATTCTCTGTGGTACGATCACTACAGAACTTTACATTAATTGTCGTCTGTGGAATGAAAGTATTCTAATTTAGAAAAGTTCTTACTTTGGTTACCCTCTGTTACCAAAATTCAACATTCATTTATATAGGTTTTATGTAAATACGTAATATTTCGGCTGTCGAACTGAACTCGAGAGAAAATGTTGATAAACTAGTATGTTATTCTCTGTGGTACGATCACTACAGAACGTTACATTAATTGTCGTCTGTGGAATGAAAGTATTCTAATTTAGAAAAGTTCTTACTTTGGTAACCCTCTGTTACCAAAATTCAACATTCATTTATAAAGGTTTTATGTAAATACGTAATATTTCGGCTGTCGAACTGAACTCGAGAGAAAATGTTGATAAACTAGGATGTTATTCTCTGTGGTACGACCACTACAGAACTTTACATTAATTGTCGTCTGTGGAATGAAAGTATTCTAATTTATAAAAGTTCTTACTTTGGTAACCCTCTGTTACCAAAATTCAACATTCATTTATATAGGTTTTATGTAAATACGTAATATTTCGGCTGTCGAACTGAACTCGAGAGAAAATGTTGATAAACTAGGATGTTATTCTCTGTGGTACGATCACTACAGAACTTTACATTAATTGTCGTCTGTGGAATGAAAGTATTCTAATTTAGAAAAGTTCTTACTTTGGTAACCCTCTGTTACCAAAATTCAACATTCATTCATATAGGTTTTTTGTGAAATATGAGGACAAACAAGCAGACGGATTTCCTAAAAAAAGTATCTTTACGCCGATATCCCCGATCAGGTAACTAGCACAACGATGGCTCCCAGGACTAGCCGAAGACACTAACGGCTGCACTCATAGACGCCAATCAACATTTATTGACTGACAGACTCTAAGTGCCATAATGTGGCAGGTGGCAATCCTTTCGCAAGACGCATATCCAATCCTGAGCAACTTTATTTTCATTAAAAAATCCAAAAAAGTAAACTTAATTTTTGTTGCCAACCAGGGATCGGAAATGGGACCT
>NJDC01019292.1:4786-21667 GCA_002245475.1 Calephelis virginiensis
AAATATGTCTAGTGTCAAATTATGAAGCGATATCTAACTATATCATTTTTTTGTTAATGTTCAAACCTTTTATACGCTGAAGTATTATATTTGCTCACATTATCCACAAATTTTTAAGTAAGAAAGAAACACTTTATTGTTACACTAATGAACTGAATGAACAATAAAGGATGCAGGTTCCAGCCCTACAAATAGTGAAATTGATTTTGTTTTTATTACGGAGTGAGTAGAACTTTTGAACTTGAAAAATGGGAAAGTTCAAATATCTTGCTCTGTTTTGTTATTGAACAAAGTAGTTCAAAATATTAAGCATGTTCTTAGTATGAAGTATTTTAGATGTTCTTTTCTAATTTTGCCCAATCATAGTCCACAAAATATTTCTTTTTATTTCTTAAATTATTACTATGTTATGTGAGTTTTTTTATTGCAGCATATACTATTTTGTTTATAGATTTCGTTTGTTGTCTCAGAAGTATGTTAGGTATTGTTGACTTTGAAACTGAATAATTCTGGGTTCACAGACAGTTATAAGTGTAAACACTTAGTCATAAATTTATACATCGTATTGTGGTACAATGTGATAACTTTGTAACACTAGTATGTTCTACATTTTTTATATTAAATTTTTTGACAGCCTTAAATAGATGTGAAATACCATTGGTTGGATTTAAACATCTTTGTCTAATGTACTTGTAAAAATTGCATTTTATAGAAATGTTTAGTTTTAAAGTAGATGATTTCTACCCAATACCTCAAAAATAAATAAGAATTCTAAGGTTCATCAATTGCCTATCAGTATAAAATCGTAAGCAGGATTGAAACTACTGATTTTCGTAAGTAACACCTAAGCAATAGCGGGTGGATTGTAGACGGCGAAAATTTAACAAAATTTTAACTATAGAAGTAATGGGATGAAAACGAAACAAATTAAAAGATTAAAATAATAGATTTAAACTTAGTTGCTTGGGTAGAAGAGCTGTCTATATATTATGTATATAACAAGGATCGCTAGATTAGTCCAGTCTAGAGTAAAGAAATTATTTGTTAAAAAATGTGAGAATATGTATATATTACATAGTTTTATTTAATATATTCTTTCTCATTATCATTGTAGAATCACCATTAAGTTTACCGGAATCAGTATCAAATTGTTTGCGACCTTCCTTGTTTCCTCGAGTACCGCCATATTTAAAATTCGTTAAACACGACGAAGCCACCCCTTTGAAAGTACCTGCAGCTATACAAAAGCATCTCAAGTGGAAGCTAACAACTATCACACCTATAGTGGTAAAGAAAACACTCACTAATTCTGGCTTCAAGTTGGTTAAAAGTGAATGCGATACAGCTGAATGTCCACAAGAAGGTAAGCAATGTAACTTTTAATTTTTACATAGAAATATTTTTTATATTTTGCTTTGCAATGGGAACATCAACATGGGCACTTGACCGCTTTCAACTGATGTTCAGTACATTTTTTTTTTATTAGTATGGATTTTATTGTATTTTCTATTATAATCCGCAAAGTAACAGAAGTCGATGAAAGATCTATTAAGCTAAAATAATAACTTTCATCAGTTCTAAGTTGTTTGTAGAAAACAAGAAACCAAAATTCGAGTACCTTGCTGATGCTCTGTTGTTCGCAGAAGCATATACAATAGACGTTTTTTATGGGTAGTTTTGTTACTGGTGCTCAAATATGGTCAAGTTGCAATTCTTGAAGTTAATAGGTAAAAAAAACCTGATTTTAAATTTCAAATTTTTTTATGATCTTGGAAGGCAAACAAGCAGACGGATTTCCTGATCCTGATTCCTGACACCAAAGGTGGTAATGGTGCGTTGCCAACCTGAGGCCGGCAAGTTAGGCCTCGAGCAAAGTAAGTTTACCGGCTACCTTACCCGAACCGGAACACGTGTTGACGTTATGGCGGCAGGAATAGGTAAGGCGGTGGTACTAATCCGGGTGAGTCGCTGCGAAACTCTACCATCTAGTCAGATGTCACGGTGTTAGTGATGGTAAGCCTGTGCTCGCCTTTTACGAGCTAACTGGCAGGAAGGCACATGATCTATTCTGCTAAGGAGCCCAAACCAACACGGGGAATACTTACAGTTATGATTATATAATTATTGTAAGTTATCAATCATCATTCTCATCATCATCATAAACCAATATCAATGATAATGATAATTCATGTTAAATATTTTTATATCGTTACAGAAACAGTAGACTGGGTTGGCATTTGGGGTAAACATATGAAGTCGTTAATGTTCAGAGCCATAAAAGATGGTCAAAAAATGAACCACTTCCCGGGAACCTTTCAAATCGGCAGGAAAGACAGGTTATGGAGGAACCTACAGAAGCTCTCATCAAAATATGGTGTTAATGAATTTGGTATTATGCCTAAGACATACGTGCTCCCACACGATTTGAAACTGTTAAAACACGACTGGGAAAAATATGCGGCGAATAATGAGAGATGGATTATAAAACCAGTAAGTATTGAGTTTATATTATTTGCACTACTAATACCCAAACGATTATGACTTAGGAACCTTCAAGAAAAGAGCGTACTCATTCCTTAAAGGTCGGCAACGCATCTGTGATACTCCTGGTGTTGCGGATGTCCGTGGGCGGAGGTGATCACTTTCCATCAGGTGACCCACTTGCTCGTTTGCCTCCTCTTCTATAAAAAAAAAATATAAACTTGAAAAAAAAAATTGAACCCGATCTCTACAAAAAAGCTATGGTACCTATTTCAATACCCTTAAATTTCGGCTTTGTTTTGAAAAGCAAAAAGTTTGTAAAAGTCGCCTCGAATAATTTCGTACTTTTTTTTGCTCTTACATTACAGCGTTTTTCTACGTATGATCACATGCTCCAGAAGATTTTTTTTTTTCATTGATAGATTACAGAATTTAAATAATATTACAAAATTAATGCGTAACTTTGTGAATGTGTGTTTTACAACCTTGCCTGGTGTCATCTTAACATTCAGAAGTCCTATGGTACTTGTGTCCTTGTGTGAGGCAGTATGATCTAGTCAAGTCCAATATTTATTATGACGAACATCTATGTTCAGCTCAAACATATATGTCACTGTATTTTCTGTATGTTTTTGTTAAATATATTTCGGTATTTGTTGATGTTGCTTACTAATAACAAGTATTTTTATTGAAATTGTTTACTAATAACGATTTGCCTATTTCGGAGTATGATTAATTTATATGATTTATGTGATTATTGGTTTACATTAGGAAAAACATGTGTTATAAAATCAAGGAGAAGGATCTAAATCCTTCGCAATGTTTTTGATTTAGGTCTGGAAAAGGACATCTAGGCAATTCTATTCCTTATTAGTAATGTATTTGTTCTAAACTATGCTTAATTTTAGCCTGCTTCAGCTAGAGGGACCGGAATCAAAGTGGTATCCCGTTGGACACAAATTCCTAAGAAACGGCCAGTAGTTGTACAAAAGTATGTGTCGAAACCGTATCTAATTAATGGAAGCAAGTTTGATCTGCGATTGTATGTTCTTGTCACATCCGTACACCCCCTTAGGATATATTTGTATAAAGATGGACTAGCTAGATTTGCATCGGGTAAGTCTTTATTTTACATTGAAATGAAAATGAATCAAAGATATAGTTTATAAAAGAGAGGGCTTAGATACGAACCTTGCGATACGCCTAGGATATACTTCAACAACAAAAGCAAATTTTTTTTATTATGAATTTCTGAAAAGTCGTTATTATCCTATCCTATTAATATTATAAATGCGAAAGTTTGTAAGTACATATGGATGTATGGATGTTTGTTACTCTTTCACGCTCGAATGGCTGAACGGATTTGTCTGAAATTTGGAAGACAGATAGATTGTGACCTGGATTAACATATAGGCTATTTTTAATCCCGATCGCACACCGCGTTTCTGTGAAAACGCGGGCGAAGCCACAGGTAGCAGCTAGTATCCTAATAAATTTTAAAATGATTTAATTCCAAAATTAGAAAAATCTTGATTCATTAGAAATAATTTACATAATGAAATTTTAATGGTTTCTGTTGGTATGTCAGGTAAGTGTCACTAACATTATAGGAGGAGAGCCCAAGATGCTAACCACCTTACTAATAAAACTTACACGCCTTTTGACCTCGTGTGTAACTTCAATTTTTTTAGCAAAAGTGAAGTTACACACCAGATCAACGGGCGTATAAGTTTTATTAGTAAGGGGGTTTATGTGTAGTCACTACAGCGTTATGGGAACTTGTATATTGTCGATTAGATAGTGAAAAATGAAAACGATCGACGTTTAAATATAAACTTTCAGCGGTAAAAGCTGAAAAAACCACAATCCCTTGATTGTACGCGAGCACATTAGATATTTATAGAGTCTACCTAATGTGTGTCCAATGACAGAAATATGTCATTCAGATTGGTAGACATAATTGCTGATGAAAATAGATGGACTCGTTTTGTTTCAAGTTTTTGACCCTTCTACTTCTGTACAGCACCCTCTAATCGTCATATTCTAAAAATATTTACTTATTAGAGTGCAAAAAATTGACATGTTAGTATATACAAAAAGTATTTCATGCCAAAACCAAGAGTAGACTAGCTGCTACACACTAGACAAGACCAAGACTACACGCAAGGCTTTGATAGAAGCGTTTAACGATGGTATAAGATATTTAAATAATTTAACTTTTAATAATTTATTATACAATAAGTTACTTATTTTTTATTTTAGTCGCCTTTAGTCGCCGTTTAGTCGCCTCTGTGGTCTAGCGGTCCGGGTGTTGGACTTGACTGCATGAGGTCCTGGGTTCGAATCCCGGGTCGGCCAACATAATGAAAATTGGATTTTTCCAATTTTCTAATTAAAAAAAAATATTGGTCGGGATTGGAAATGTGCCCGGTTGGCGATAGGCTTGCCACCTATCACATTGTGGGACTTAGTGTCTTCGGCTAGTCGTGGGTGCCTTGGTTGTACCTCTGCCTACCTCTTCGGGGATATGGGCGTTAAGATACTTATTTATTTTTTATTGTAGCATTCACATTTAATTTAATATTACTTTTTTAAATTTTGACATGGTCATTTTATTATATTTTCTTTTATTTAACTGACTCAAGCATAAATAATTAAGTTTTACATATGTATAAAGTAGCAAATTTAATTTAGTAATTAATTAATGAAGTGGAGATAAATGACATGTTATTTATTATTATTTTCTCAAATAGTATTAATTTCCCAATTTTAGTGGGGAAAGGATCAATGGCTAGCAACTACATTGTATAACATATTAAAGTTTTTTGTATCTACCCACTATGAAATGAATTTATGTTTATAAATCAAAAATATTGTTTAGTAGTTTAAGTTCTAGCCCTGATGATGCTGTCATAAGCGAAACCGGTAGGCTATTTATAAAATAATAAATTATAAGTGATACGTAAAACAGTACAAGTGTTTCTTCATTTCAAAATATGAATATTTGGAAGATTTACCACGCGCCGACGATGGAAAATATCAAATATGATATAAAATATCTCTCATAATATCATTATCTGATGCGCCTAAGTAACTCCCCAAATCCACTCTTGGGCTTCCCTACTATAATGCAAAATCTAATTTCAAAAATTTTGTTTTAGTGAAATACAATGATGAAATAACGTCACTGAATGATAGATATATGCATTTAACAAATTACTCAATCAATAGACTGTCAAAAAATTACACTCCTAATGAAGACTTTGCTGCCTGTGAAGGGCACAAGTGGTATGTATTTTAATGTTAATTCCACCGTTAGTAAATCCAACATACTGGTGATAATTATGCGACGTACTAAACTATTTTTTTTATTATCGCTATCTTCTTTCAACGAAAGATATAGTAAGAGACAAACAGCTTTAGTGCAGACATACGTTAAATCTACTCAGAAAATGTTGGTTATAAACGTAAGTTGATATGTCCAGACTAACTTACAAGTCTAAAATGTTCCATCTCTTTTGTTTTTGTTTTATTAGAAAAAGATAGCGTACATCTGAATTGAGTTTAGTTAGTGCGCAGCAGAACTAACACACTTAAGTAAAGTATTAAGGTTAAAAAAATATAATATAAAAAAATATAAAAAAATAAAAATACATATTTGTTTGTATTTGTTATGTTGGTGTTGTGTAATGGACTAGACCAGAGTTTATGATAAGCATTTAAATTTTTAGATCTTTAGATTTTTTTATATTTGCTATCTGCTCTAACTAAATTTTATTTGGTCCTAAAGTCTGTGGATGCAATTCTGTTTAAAATCTGTGCAAAAAATAAAATAATTGATTCGTTGTTAATTTTTCAGGACGTTACAAACACTTTTTCAATATTTAAAGACTGAAAATAATGTAGATATTGATGCCCTATGGGAGTCAATTAAGGACCTAGTAATAAAAACAATAATCTGCGGAGAGGCAAGCATTAGTTCGTTGACTAAGGCCAATATCACTTCGCGGTATAACTGCTACGAATTGTTCGGCATTGATGTACTTTTGGACGAGGATCTTAAACCATGGCTCTTGGAAGTATGTAATAAATTAATTACTTTGTAAAAAATATTATGATATTGAGGCCACTATATTTTGTAGCTATTTTAGTAAGATTTGCTATTCATATAAGAAGGATTTTTTTAATGTTATACAATAGAGAAGAAGCAGACAGTTTTTCTGATGACAAAAGACCACCGTCCGCGTCGTCTATAGACGTCCTAGATGTTACGCAATATATCATGTACATTTCTTTTTTATGATGTTGGAAGGCAAACAAGCAGACGGATTACCTGATGGTAATAAATTCACGCCGCCTAGACACCAAAGGTGGTAATGGCGATTTGCCAACTTGAGGCTGGGATGTTAGGCCTCGAGCTAATGTAAGTTTACTGGCTACCTTATCCTCCAAACCGGAACACGTCATGACGCTATGGCAGCAGGAATAGGTTAGGCGGTGGTATCAATTCGGGTGAGTCGTTGCGAAACTCTACCACCTAGTCAAATGTCACGGTGCTAGTGACGGTAAGTCTATTCTGCAAAGGAACGCGGACCAACATACGTATGTATAACATATGTATTTAATTTTATTACTATTTTATTATGTAGATTATTACTTGGCCTTACTACAAAAATCGCCTGTTTGAACTAAACTCTTTAAAATTGACAATCAAATAATAACATTCTACACGTGGATGACCTGGTAGCATGTTATTGGTTGTAAATCCAATTTTATATAGTGTTTAGTAAAACAAGTGTTTAACATATGTTTATTTTTTGTAGTATGTTGGAACATGTTTTTTACAACTTTTAATTAGTGGCTTTAATATAAGTAACTGCCTACATAGTAAACAGTATTATCAACATCATCATCAGCCGGAGGACGTCCACTGGGCTTTCCCCAAAGAGTGCCACAAGTCACGGTCACCAGCCGCTTGTAACCAGCGACTCCCCGTGACTTTGACCAGATCATCAGTCCACCGGGTGGGAGGTCGTCCAACACTACGTCCTCCGGTGCGGGGCCGCAACTCGAGAAACCCTTTCTTCCGCAACGGTTGTCGGTTCTGCGAGCAATGTGGCCTGCCCATTGTCACTTCAGCTTGCTGACTCTCTGGACTATGTCGGTTACTCTCGTTCTTTTGCGGATCACCGAATTACGGATTATATCTCGCAGAGAAACACCGAGCATAGCTCTCTATAGCACGCGGAGCGACTCTGAGCTTATTTAACAGTATTAAGTTGTAGAAAAATGTCAGATCTCAGAGTTTAGATTGCGCTACTGTCGAATGTATGAGTATTGAGGGTGTGAATGCTGCAGGTGAACATCTCGCCGTCGCTGCACAGCGCGTCCCCGCTGGACATCCACGTGAAGGGCCCGCTGGTGGCCACGCTGCTCAACGTGGCGCAGTTCCACGTGCCCGCGCGCGTCTCGCCCGACGCACTCGCCAGGGACAAGCCTTCCAAGATGGTGAGCCGCACATTACTTCTCTTTCCACACCTACATTCTTCATATTTATAATTAACTATGTACTTGGTGAATCTCCATTAATGTGAATAAAAACTTGCACCGAGATGAGCATGGCATGAGACAACAAACACATTGTTCGCAATAGTACAGGTGTGGTCAGATGTTAGGTCTATTGTGCAAGTTTATCAGCTACCCCACCCTCTGGACCGGAACACAACTGCCTCATTATGGTGACAAGAATAAGTAAGGTGGTGGATTCCTACCCGGATAAGTTGCTGCACGACACTCTGACATCAGTAATCTTGTTGTTAATGACCCATCTAACCTATGCTAGCCTCTTACGAGTTGCTGGCAGGCAGACATGGTTAATCCTGCAAAACTTAATGATTCAATTCAATTTACAGACTGGATTGCCATACGATAGCAGACTGTACACAGTATACCTATCTAAAGAAGAAAGAGATAAACACATAATTTATACCAACATGGACGATCGTGATATGGTAATTGTTATTAATTTTTTTTTTATCTTTCCACTTACGAAATATTATCATTAAGGACCGTCTCGTTGGTCGAGGAGTTAGCGTACACGCGTAATTCCATTCGATTCCCAACTGAGACATTTAAGTGATGAATGCACTCGGAAACCTCAATCATATTTTAATCAGTCGTTAAGTTGACATTTTTTTATTAAAATTTTTGGGATTTAGTGACAAATTAAATGTAAATTAAAGTCTATGAGTGCGGATGTTGGTATTTCTAAATATTAGTATTGTTGACTTACGGCCAATATTAATAATCAACCCTAATCCAAAAATTGCTGTCCAAAATTGATATTTGATCCATTTTTATGTTACCGCTTGCCAATAACATATCTGTGGACAGGATAAATTTGGCAATTAGGTATAGGATAGGCCGGCGGATACGCAGCTATCTAGATTGCTTGAAATCCATCTTTAAAGAAATGTTATTAACATTGGCCGTTCTACGCATAAGCATATAATTTGCTTACTTTGTAGTTAGGTCAATATGTATGATTATTTGTTATTATATTTAACTTGTCCTTTAATTGATTAAAATGATGAAAATGATGAAAAATACTTCAAATGATTATGATTATGTAATATTATTATATTATATTATTTTATTTGATCTATTTGTAATTGCTTTGTATTTGATGCCCAATAGAGTTGTATTTTTTTCATTAAGGTTTCAAAACATTGATTTGCAGGATAGTGTAAAAATTCACATTACTCATTTAAATTTTTAATTTCAAATATGTTTACAGTACCTGCGCGATATTCTCTCAACTTTAACACCGGACGACGTTCGTCATCTGATACAAGCTGAGGACGAGCTGACGCAGACGGGGGATATGGAACGGGTGTTCCCAACGCAGGACACTCACAGATATCTCTGCTACCTCGCAGGGCCTCGGTACTACAACCGGCTGTTCGATGCCTGGGAGTCGAGATATGGAGCCAATCGAGAACCAGGTAAGCACACTCATCAGTACCTAAGGTGTTTGGTATCCTCTTAATCTTAATGCCAAACGACGTGAATATATTAGCTGAGGAACTAATATAGTCAACCATCTGATAGTAGATTACCTTATGCTTAAGTCCTCATTTTTTTAAGAGGTTTGTGATCATGCACACGACTCTACTGATGGTGAAAGACAACCGTGGCTTACAGACATCATACATACATACATACATATCTTCACGCCAAGTCACTTACGGAGTAGGCAGAGAGTATCGAGTGCCAGACCTCACGATCTTGACCAACCTGTCTGGCTTCCTTCACGTTCATTACCCTTTTCATACAAACACGCCGTTTCGGAGACTCTTGACACCACCCTCGGATAGTATCCGATTGATCTGATTGTTGAATGTCAACCTTGGTCTCTCCGGGTACTTACATCCATCCACATTCGCATTGTATATCTGCATATATACATATTATAGACATCGTAGATGTTATAAGTGCTATCCAGAAGCTAGGATGCTAGGCCTATTGTTTAGGGTTACCTCTCCAAAACCTGCGCTGTCATTCTCTAAAACAGACATGTAGTAAGTTTGAAGTGAAGTGTTCTTAATACAGAATCTCAATTAGTTGAGAACCAGGCAAGCTAGTTAATAATATTGCACTTGTGTTCTTGCATACGTGCATGCGTACGGGCGTTCGTATCTATTCGTGCAAGAGTGCGTGCGATGTGATCTGAAACCATTTCTTTAAAATATAAAAAGAAAATCTCAATATTCTCTTTGAACGTTTTTTTTGTGGTTAATATGTTTTTGTAAATAATTTAATAGCGAGATACAATTCAATAAAAACAAATGATAAAATAATCAGAGGATACCAGATGCATATTGGTGAATGCCAGGTACATATCTATGATCTCCATCCAAAGTAAAATGATGTCACTAAATAGCTAAACGAGCAAAGTTACGATAAGTAATACCGACTACGTAACCGTACGTATGTAACGTAATCACGTGCACGTCCATGGCCTAGCCAAAGCCCGTTGGTCAGTGTCACGTTGCCATGATGAAACGGTTGTGGTGTGCGGCAGGTGTGGAGCTGCTGCGGCGGCTGTGCGGCATCGGGTACCACCTGGACGTGCCGCCCGTCCCGCTCAAGGTAACACCGCCCTCCCACGACAGCCCCCACTCTCCCCCCCACACCCCTCACACTCCCCACTACACCACCCTGCTCCTGCTCGCTTTGCTCTCGCTGCTCACGCTGCGATACACTTCACTCTATATCACCTCACGAGCCTTCCCCTTCTGATGCATACACACTGTATACCCCCTTCTCTAAAATAGGTATTATTTAAATATCAAAATGAGTTTTTATCGTAAAACTATTGTCTAACTCCGTCCCAGCGACTATAAAATGGTTACAAAATTGATAATCATGGTCATATAGTTGACAATAGTGGGCAAAAAACTGGTTAATAATAATCACAGCATGGGTACTAGCAGTCACAAAATGGGTAATAATGTTCACAAAATTGGTAATAATGATCACAAAATGGGTAATATCGTTCACAAAATTGGTAATAATGATCACAAAATGGGTAATATCGTTCACAAAATTGGTAATAATGATCACAAAATGGGTAATATCGTTCACAAAATGGATAATAAAATACAAAATTCATAACATTGATGAAAATGTAATAATTAGAAAATCAATAAAAAGAATAATGATCATAATTTAAGTTACAAATTTGCAAGATTTTATACTTCTGGATTCATCCAAGTTTTGAGTTTGTAATTTACAACTGATATTTCATTATTGACATTATCAGAAATACTAAAGGTTATTTTAAAATTACAATTTTTGTAGAGTAGTATCAGTGTGCAAGCATCAGCCTATGTACATTATTTCTTTCCTATATGTATGTAATATGTTGTATTGGTGGCCGTTATTTATATGGTTTACTTATGTAATTGAACTTATATTTTACAATCTTCACATTTCATGTCTATAATTTTAAAAAAAAGTCACGGTTTTAAAAACGTAATAAGGCATGCAATTAAAATAAAACATTTGCTAGGGACTAAAAGCAAAAGGATCTTCGAACTATATTTGAACAGTATTAATATATATATTTTTACCTGCTATTTGATCAAAAGGTAAACATTTTTGTGTGAAAGTCTTTTTATGCTGATTACTATATAGTTTTTAGAGTATACAAGTAAAAAAAAAACTTAAGAAGCAGTCTATTAATGAGCTGTATTATTAAATTAGTTGCTATATACCGATAAAATTAAATTAACATACATATATGGCACTATTTGCATGTTTTACGGAAAGTAATTATTAATATCTGTAGTAATTATTTAAAATATTCAAGACCATGATCATTAAGAGAATAATCTTGCACGAATAAACATTATTTTTTATTTATTTTTCAAAAATGGTTAAAATAGGGATAAGTAATAATTACAGAGAATAATTTTAATTAAAGAGATGTAAGGATTGTTAAGTTGATAATATAATTTTATGTATTTATGTAGTTTTTTTTATCTTTGAATATTTATGTTATAAGGGAGGTTATTTGAAATACCGGCGGCTGTGCCTAGTAATGTTATAGACAGTACAAATGTTGTAAATTACAGGATAGAGGTGGCGTTAGCGTGGTGAGAACCTTTTTATGTTGGCATGAGTTTTTTTTTCAAACCGAAATAGGCAAATACATTTTTAGAACCTATATATTACTGTCCAGTATTGTAAAACTGTTGCATATATATGCTATAGTGTTATCAAATTTTGGTCAAATTTTACTCTACACCAATGTTTTAAATGTCAAAATATATTTTTTCACGTTTCACCTACTGAGTTGGCTGAGCGTGATGATTCAGAATCGAACATTGGGCACACTGTATCTGGATAAATGTAGCAATTCTCATGAGAGAGCAAAAATCTTTGAAATTCTGATGAGACTGCGGAAAAAAAAATATTCGGCTTTGCTAAAACTTGAAGTCGGGTGGACTAATTTTTTTTTTTAATAAAGGTAATTTTAGCATGTTGTCGTTTTGAGAAAAATTGTTTAAAACTTGTAAAATCATCACAGCCTTCAACTCACAGCATTTAGTCTCTTGTTACTTTTAACGTCTGCTAGTAACGCTACTGAGAATATGACGATTTTTTAATTCCTAATTCATCAATAGTGAAATCCTGTAGCTACATAGTTCTACGTATACTGGGCGTCCCAAAATGCTACGTAGCTGGGAAGGCGGGTGATAGGGCTGGTCACAAGGGTAACCAGAAAAATTGAAAAAAGTTCCCTCTAAGTATTTAAAAAAATAAATGGCATTTTTTAAAAAGCTAAAAATTTTACACCTTTGTAGGTACAGTTAGCAAAATAGTCCCACAAGGTGTAAAATTTTTATTTTTATTTAAAAAAATGCCATTTATTTTTTTTAAATACCCAGAGGGAACTTTTTTTAATTTTTCTGGTTACCCTTGTGACCACCCCTATCACCCCCTAGGATACACCTTGGGACGTCCTGGATAATATAATTTCATATACAGTTAAGAATTTGTCTTTTATACATTATATTAGATGATTTCTTAGTTGAAATTCACGTTTTATACATTAGTTACTGAAGGCCGAAATATACTAATTTACTAGAAAACTTGATGAAAGTTCGACACTATCACTAAAATATTTTTGATAGTGAAATCAGAAATTTTTAGAGTCTTTTACATCAGTTACCGTTTTACAATCAGTAGGATATAAGATAGTTTCATTAATGTATTTTTAATTATTTACATTTAATTCTTATTTATGCGTGAAATTTGCATAAAGAGTACAATAAATCAGGGTTTCCCGAATTTAAATATAACCAAACTAGCTTTTACTATATGGAACCCCATATTCAATTATTTAAAAAAACCCGTATTCAAAGTCAGAACAAAAATGTTATTAAAATCGACTAAACTTAAAACATTTCCGTTTAAATTTATATGTAACTCACTACTCAAGTATAACGAACAAAATATTTTCAATTATGCAATTTATTTCAGAACAGACCTATTCAAAATCTAAAAAAAATAATTAAAAAAACACCTTTTTTTTAATTTAGCTGCCTATATAAAAGTATTGAGTTACAAAACTTAATAAATTTGCGAAACCTTGATGAATTTGCTGCGGAAAACTACGGTTTCGCAGCACCAACATTTTATTCAATAATATACATTTTAATAATGTAAAGTTTGGTAAACTTTGTCGAGTGTGTATATTAATTTGATTTTATTTTCAAAATTATTAAGGTTTTGTTTTGTTAATCGTCAGGGAAAAGTGACGAATGCGTTACGGAGGGTGTATTTTGGTTGTAAGCACGTCGCCCACAGTAAGTGCGTAGCGATATTTATGGATACGCCACTTGGAGCGACCATTATTTTTATGCTACATGGACCTATAGGGATACCATAGACAAATATAGACGTTCAATTTCATAGCAAAGCTAGTGATGTCAAGTTTTGTATCTAGTCATAGAATTTAAAAGAGGCTTCAAAAATTTTTATCCAGTTGAAAAGTTATAGAGCGTATCGCAATGTTGTAATTGTTAAGTTTTATATTAGACCAAATTATCAATGCAGATGTAATATAGCAGGACATTTCTCTTTTTAATTCATATATTATTTAAGAAGTTTCATATATAATGTATGTATGTGTAAAGATACAAAAAAGTAATGAAAGTTTGTTTTGATGAATTTTTTTTCATATATATCTATCATATATTTGTAGCACTGTGTCTATAATTTGAAATTTCTTAAAGCCTACTAATTCGGTTTGATTTATTTAAAAAGCAGCAAGCAAAATCGACATATTCTGACAGATATTCCGCTTACTACAAAAAGTTTCAACACTCGTTGAACACATGTTTTATTAAACACAGTCCAAAAATCTAAATTGAGTTTCAACCAATAACGTCATGGTGACACGACATCCACGTGTAGCATGTTATTGGTTCGATGTCAATTTTAGACAGAGTTTACTTAAACAGGAGTTTAAAAAAAACTAGTTTTTGTGGTAAGGCGGATTGTGTATGCCCACTTAAGTAAATTCACACCTATGTAAGTGTTTATCTCTAGATAGATTTTTTGTTAGCAAACCTTGTAAGGAAACATTTGATGTAAGAAGGCTGAAATATAATAATCATGTTATGTGCTAATAAAAAGAGAAGTGCTCTAAAAATACAATATGTCTGCATGATATTGTACAATTAAAATTTTTAAACTGTTAAAACATTTCTAAGTTTGACCGCTAAATAAATGTTATATAGAAAATGTTACCATAGACTAAGTAATACACAAGTAGCATGATAGAGGAGCTATTTTAAAATGTATAAAAGACACATCATAGATTAGACATTGTATAGAGCTGGTGGTGTTAGTGCTAAAGTGCACTGTGTAGTTATTGTGTAATTATTGTTTTCTAGTCAGCTACGTATCGGGATCTAGGAAATGTATATGATCTAACAGTTTTATTATCGTCCTCGTCATTGTAACAGGTAAAAAATCTATTGATTTATTGTGTTTTTTAATTGTATTTTTTATAGTTTTAAAGGTGGCAACATTTAGGTGATATTGCTAATATTTGTCAATTATTTTATGTAGATATTTAAAATATTGTATTTATTTATATCATTCGGTATTATGTATCTTTGTTTTAGTTATACGGTTAAGGCTTCAGCGTTTATAGCTGTTCATTATTCTATTCATCTTTATATTTCTAACACCAAGTTTCACATAACACTCCACAATCCAAGCTTTGATTTAAATAAATCTCATTGACAAACTTATTAAGACAGGAAAACCTAAAGATTATTTTTCAAGTGACGCATTAAAAAGTTTTTATCCTGTACCAATTATTCCAACCGCGTTAATTAATGTTAATGCTGTAACATCAGTTCTTGTTTATTTCTTGGTTTCTGTTCGGAGGTTATGGTTGTTTAAACAGACTAAGATGTGGTTGCTATAGCAGGTGTACATTTTTGGTGTAAAGCTTTTAATATATTTATGCTTGAATCTATGATTTAGGTTTTTAAATTTAGTTTTTTGACTGAAATTAGAGTTTCTCAATGAGATTTCATACTACATCGAATTTGCATGTTTATTTAATTTCTACGTGGAATATTTTAATTTTTTCACTTTTTGTGCTTGATATTTTGAATAAATTGTTGCACAAAGAAACGATTACAACGAACTGGATTTGAACCAAGACGAGGGTCGAAAATTTTGTCTTGACCTGCGGGGCTATTTAGTATCATTTTAGCTATGATCACTGGATAAAGTGTACATCAAATAGCTGTCAAATGACGTGTTTTATATTTGCTATTTCCATTCCGATCACAGGAGATAGCAAACATAAAACACGTCATTTGACAGCTATTTGATGTACACTTTACCCAATGATCATCACTAAAAAGATACGGAATCAGCCCAGTGAACCAACCTGCGTCTAACCATGTTCAAGTTTTTCATATGTAGCTTCTAATATTCTTCTTTCATAAAGGGTTAGGTTAGGTTAAAAATCAAACTTTTGGTTGATATTCGGTTTTTTTTATGAATACTAGGTTGAATAAAATGAAGATTTTTTTGTGTTTTTGGGAAAGTTTTGTGTAAGAGCATCAATAGAGATTTTTCTCGTAGTAAGAGTTATTACTTAGCTCATACCTGGCGTATTTATTTAAGTAAGATCTTCTTGATATTCTTGATCAAGGATGTTGTATATTTGGAGTGATAATATGAAAGTTTTCTTAAATTAAACATCCAGCTCGGCTAATTACTCCGCAATGTCGGTTCAGAGTTCAAAAAGTAAATTCAGGTAATTTTTGTACTTATTAATAAACATAGATTAAATTACTCCAATATTGAGTTTGTTGGTACTTCTGCTGAACAGCCACTTATTTTAATGGTATAAATTTGTAATGAAACAAAAAGAAAAGAGATGGAACATTTTAGACATATAGGATTAGTCCGTAAACTTGTGACGTTTTTATCGACGTTTTCCGAGGAATAGAAAAAAGTTAATAGTTTATAGAAATGTCATTTAGAAATTAATCCGACAGCACTGAATGTGTTATTTCTTTTCTATTTCTATGGTCTAAAAATAGCGATAACTTAAAACTTTGGTGAGATTAGTTTAATTTTTAGTTTAGTAAGTGTGCAAAAAAATTACCACCGTTATAATCTCTATTACACTATAATGTCACCTTAATCCTCGGCGTAATTTAGTCTATGTCTATTAATAAGACGGGTAGGGTCTAAACCAAGTATTACAACACATTTTAGTATCACTATTGTAAGATTTGCCAAAAAATAAATAACGAGTTGCACATATTTGTAAAATATTAAAAATATTATTCGTAT
>NJDC01019292.1:21963-49648 GCA_002245475.1 Calephelis virginiensis
AAGGAAAGAATAAAAAAGTATAATGTGATGGCATATGGGTAAGAGCGATTTTAGTTAATTATATTTTAGTGGTTTTTAACACTAGTTTTCTAGATGTGTTAACTAAATTTCGTCAATCCATTAATCACTCCCTAAAAATTCATCTCATATTTTCAAAATTCATGCTATGCTTCCGCACTAGAATTAAATGTTTTAGTCAAATCATGTGTTCATTTTCAGTATTTCTATTAGATGTTTTTTTAAATATACAATTTTGGTTGGAAAATTTTTGTTTTTATAATTAGATAATAATGATTGGCACATTTAAAGCGGACACGCTACTTTACAGACGATTGACTGTTAATTAAATTTTTTATTAATCAAATTTATTTAGAAGAACTGACGTTTTAAAACCTTTTACAGTGAGAGTGTAGCAGTTTGGGAATTGTAGCTTTATAATCTTCTATATAAATAAAAATGGATCACCTTTTTAAGTGATGACGACCATATCACTTCATGAATTAATAGAAACACGCTACTTTAAAATAATTTTAATAATATGAAATAGGTGACGTCTACAAATTTTGTTACACTAATTTTAGAACCCCTTTCCCCTTTACTATTGCCATATCCGGCATCTTTTAACCACTTCGGATATGACGATTACTCATATTTAGTGGCAATACTAAAGTTTAGTCGTAGAAGGAATGCGTTTATGACAGTTTAAATAAAGTTTGAAAAGGTTATCATTGAACTAGCTACAAGTGTAGCTGTCTAACGTGTCGACGATAAACTTTTTGATGTGTCTGTGTGTATGTTTGTGGCGTCATAATTTTTGAACCTATAGACCGATTTAGATATGGATTTTTTGTTTGAAAGCTGACGTGATCGAGATGGTTCTTAGCTACATTACGTATAGATTTTGTTTTGGGTTAATTATATTTTTTTATGTCAATGAAGTAGGGTTTTTTTCGTACTAAGGTTTATTTGTTCACTTAAAGTGTCGTTGTTTTGAGTATATGTCAGTTTTAGCTAGGGTAGGTATTTGATTTTTACTAGTATATCATAAAATCCTCAAGTATGCTACAAATTGTCATAATTTGATAAAGTCGCACTTTCTACGCTGTATATACATAAGCGGAACGTATTTTTAAACAATTAGGATTTTTTTGTCTGCTTGTCTTCCAGCACTATAAAGAAATCGAAAATTCACTCTTTACGTCTTTGACATAATTTATGGATCAATTTATAGGTTTAAAACAGTTATTTGACGAGTCAAGTCCGTTCGGTAAAGTAGTGTGCGGCTAAAAATTGGCCATCGTAATGTCATAAACTAGTATTATTTCAATCCTGCTAAATCTAAGTATATAATAGCAACTTCATAGTGATCATTGAAATAATGTTAGTAATCGTAGTTAACCTCCTGAGGTCCAAGTCTGCTGTTTTTTAACACGATTACCAATTGTATGATCGATGTTGACGCATTTTCTATTATTAGCTGAACACGTTTTATTTATGTCCGATATTGGCGGCAAGCTGTTCAAATGTGTCAAAATCGAGCATCCGATTGAAATTCAGCGGTCGTGCTATTAAATGAGTAGGGTTGGGCCCCGGTGGTCGGTCAGTAACGGTGCCCTCCCCCGTGTCCCTGGTGTTGTAGCGGACGGCGGGTGAGCTCAGCGCGTTGGATCGTTGCAGAATGACGTGGATGCGCCGTCGCCGGCCGCCTCGGAAGCGGCTTCCGTGCCGTCGACCCCGTCCTGCGGGTCCCGCGGCTCGTGCGCGCCGCTCGCCCCCGCGCTCCCCCACTGCCCAGCGGCGCCCCACTGCCCCGAGCCGCGCGCCTAGCGCCACCGACCTCAACATGAACGAGTGCGACGACAAGGCCCAAACCCTCTGCTAATGCCGCCGACCACACTGATCTCTCGGAGTACGCTGGATAGCTCGCTACTCGCCAGGTACCACTCCTTTCCAGTGTATTTTCAAAACTAGCTTTTGTCGTATAAAAAGGTTCAATTTTGCAACGATTCGTTCGCGATAAGAAATTGTCATCATTGACCTATCAAATATTGTTTCTAGGTTGATGACGTATGTTGTTGAACGAAATTTAAACATAAATATTTTCAAAAACTGTCCATGTTAAGGTCAAATGCATTTTTTTAATATGGTTATACTTTTACTGTATTAAATTATTAATACTGTACAACACTAGCTTATATATTATTCCTGTTGCCATAATGTATTCGTCGTTGTCACGATCTGGATTGAAGTGCCCGGAAACCTATGAAAGAGGCTTAAAGTCTTAGCCTCCAGTTGGCATTTCACTATATCTAGCGTCTGGTGAAAGTAATGGCCAAATTGGCCTGTATACAATAAATAAAAAAAATCTACTATGTGATATCTTATGTATTACTCTAACGCAATGCCTGGTGAAATAATTAAAATCATTAATTCAGAAGAGTTATCCAGCAGCATGTATGTTGTAGTTTAGAGATCAGTGCCTTTTTAGTATTAAGTATATTGGGAAATTGTATGTGAAACAGTAATCTATCTCGGCCGTTTTTTTTTTAATTAATTTGGTTTGTTATGGAAATGTCCGTATGATCACATAGAAACCAAATTGGTGGGTTTTCTAATATTATGGAAACATCCGTTTCTGTGACTTCAACAATAGACATTGCTTTAAAAACTATTACGATACGATATTAAACTGTAAAAAATACTCAACATGGTACCTACTTTAAAGAGTTTGTGCTTTTATAGATCTATCTATTTACATTTCTATTGTTTTGATTTTCATGCTGTGTGTCTATATTAATTTTGCCTATGATTTTATGGTCTACCATTATTTTGCTATGATGTTACAGTGGTATTGTAAAATTATAAAATGTAGAACTAAAAAGATAATGTGTTTCTTCAATTTTTTTGTTCTCCTCTTCTAGGATTAGATATGAGGCCGGTTGGCGATAGGCTTGCTACCTATCACATTGTGGGTGGTTGTACCTTTGTCACCCCTTCAGGGCCTGAAGATATTCATGTTCAAAAAAAAGTATTGAGATAAATTGATTACTTGTGAGTGTTTGCACCTATTATAGGTTGATTAAAATTTGAATTTTATTATTTGATCAAAATATATTTTAATTTAATATTATTCTTTTTATTTATGAATTTGGCATGTATGTATTGTAATAAAATATAATGAACTGCAACAGTAACAACTACAAACTCCATTTTCAAGTTTATGGAAAAAATGCATCGACTTTAGTATTGAAAATCCACACATTATAGTAACAGTGACTTTTGAAAAAAGTCATAAATTGATTTTAATGAAGATTTCTGTTTGTTAAATTTGTAAAGCAACTTTATGATAAATAACAGCTAAAAAGGAACGATTTCTTGCAATAATAATATACATGATGTTGCCAATATAATAAATAAATAAAATAAATAAATAAATCACAAAAATAAAGAAACCAACAATCACTAAATGACATTACCGTAACAAAACAGATTAAAAATTTCTTAAATGAAGCATTATGAAAATATCATTGTAAAATGTTCAACCCGTTTGTTTTTACAGTCTATAAAGTCTAAGTAAACCCTTTAAATAAAAATTACGTAATAATGTAAATAAAAATAGAAATATTAATTAATTTCAACGAAAATTGTCTTGGATGTATGTCGTCTTGAATCAAATTAGTACTGCTTAGCAAAAGATTTGAATAAAAAGCTGGACCTTGTAAATTGAAACCACTTGAATGCTTTTAATATCATGATTTATTTGCATTTTTTTTCATTTATTTGCAAATTTTTTCATTTATTAATTTGTTTTTTTTTTCATTTAAAACTCATGCTGCGGATGATAAATTAACTTTACACAAATATGTGAATAAATAAAATAGGTTTACGAATTCATTCGACATGTCGACGCACTCGTACTTTTTTTCTAATACCTTGTTTTTGTCTTTTATGGAAGATGAATGTTAACTAGGTAAACTCTATAAAAATAATACTTTGAATGCAGAAAAAATCCCATAAGTTAATTTTTAAATGTGTCCCGTGCAGTTTAATTATTTTACAATAAAAAGGAGAATACTTAATAACTGAAAACCATGGTAAGCTTTTTAACTATCAAAGCAAAGGATTATTTTTTAAATATGAGCCTTTTATTATGTTTTGTTCTGTATCTTAAAAACAAATGTTTTCTATTGTATGAAATTCGCGGTAAGTCTAGCATACTATGATCTAGGTACCTAAATTCTTATTCCTTATACAAGCTATTAAATTATACATCCTAAGTATCTTTTTATATATAAAATTCTTAACATTTTATGTCTTACCTCTTTATAGTTAGAGATTAAAATATTTTCTAGATTATTTATTACATTTTCAACTTTCGATATGCAACATTAAAAAAAAAAGAACATTAAAGTGAACAAAAATAAAGTAACATGAAAAATAGCAAATTTGTGAACTTTTGTATAATTAGTTTGACTGAAATTTTCTTTATATATATGAAGACGTGTAATTAAGTAATAATTAGTTATAAAATTTACAATGTGTTCATTGTATACCTAGTGTTGCTAGAGTAGTGGGTTTGTTAATAAGCTTGGGACGTCATCGAATCGTTTGAACAATGTTTAAAATTGAATATGTATATATTAAAATCCTTAATAAAAATCGATTCCTTGATGTTATTATTCATTCCTTTTTAAAATGCAAGTATATTTTTGTATACAGTGGTACTTAAATGGCATCACATTAAATACTGTTATTAATGGAGTATTACTAAAAATTCACATAAAAAAATCAATTGCTTTTTAGTTCAGTGAAAAAATGTGATCAGTCTCTACTTAAGTCGAGAAAAAACACAGTTTGATTTGAAGAAAAAATGTGTTGGTAATGTGGCTTTAAATGTCAGTCGTCGCCATATTTGTTGGGAAACTTGTAATATGCAAAAGGCGCAAAATATTTGAGCCACGGATTAATAATAATCATTGTAACGCCTTATTAAATGTGATGTTGTACTTGTCCTGTTTGTATAAAGGTTATGTTTTGTGAAACCCAGAATTTTTGCCAATATAAACACCCCTGCGTTTTAACATTCAATGCCTTGGCCAATTTGAAGCTGCAAAAATCTAAGAATCTCGTTTAGAAAATTTTTATTTTTATGAAAACCATAATCTGAATGAATTTCAGTACTTCAAATAAAATGACTGAACTGATTTTTTTTCAAGATTAAGATTAAGAAGATTAGCAACGAAGCGTCATGAAATTGTCTTAGTTATTGTTTGAACAAATAAATGTAAGCAAGTTATTTTTAAGTACTATTGTTCTATTTTAAAATTAAAATTGATTGCTGCCCTGAGAAAATCTATTAAAAAGAGAATGTACATTGTTTTTTTTATTTTGAAATCGCAAAAGTTGGAGATGCCGGGGATCGAACCCGGGGCCTTTCACATGCAAAGCGAACGCTCTACCACTGAGCTACATCCCCGTTGTTGGTATTAATGAATTATTGTTATTTGCTCGCGACAAAAAGCACGTAAGAAAACTAAGTTTACTTCGCCATTATTTTGGTGGGTAGTAGAAACTAAAGAACCTTTGTTCACGGGCTTTTAAATTCTTGTCGCATGGAAACCGCGATCGTTAAGATGGAGGGACCAAGTCTTAGATTTTATTGAAACATGCATCAAAAAATTCTACTATTTGCTACCTTTGCGCAAAAAATTAGTACCTCATCATAAACATGTTTTTTAATCAAAAAATGTTGGTCCCTCCATCTTGACGTCAAGATGGAGGGACCATTCTAACTGGCTGCTCCTGGAAATATTTTATCTACTTATTTGATATTTTTCTACCTAAATTCTACCTTCATAAAAATAATGTGACGTATCTGAAACTAGGTAGAAAATATTGACCACTCAAAAGTTACAAAATAACTAAACAGTGGTCGAAAAAAGTAATTTATTAAATCGTCAAGATGGAGGGACCAACTATTTCAGTCGATATTTTTAAAACTGTTTGTGTTTTGGACACGTCATATTATTTTTGTAAAGGTAGAATGTAGGTAGAAAAATATCAAGAAGATAAAATATTTCCAGGAGCATCCTGTTAGAATTTTGATTAAAAAACATGTTTATGATGAGGTACTAATTTTTTGAGCAAAGGTAGCAAATAGTAGAATTTAGGTAGATTTTTTTGATGCATGTTTCACTAAAATCTAAGACTTGGTCCCTCCATCTTGAAGTTCGCTGGAAACCACTGCCTAATTTAATCGAGCTATAGAATACATGGTTGGATATATTTTTCTTAATGTGATAGCAAACAAGCACGCTTTCCTGGCAAAAAGACAACCACGGCTTGTAAACACCGTAAATGTTATACCTAGGTGCGTTGTTCGTTGCTTTCCTGTGGTCGATTTTTAGGGCTAATGTTCAAGTCTACAAGCTACACTTCGAATTGTGATACGACATAGCCAAATATATGTAATGGCGGCAGAAATAGGTAGAGTACACGGTCGTATTGGTAATGTCCTATGTTCGCTTCTTGCGAGCTACGACGCCGAGTCAGATATCTCTCTTTCTCCCCCTCCCTCTCTCTGGTACACCATAACATACTCCCCGATATACTAACTTAAAATGACTTAAATTACTTAAAATTTAGTATAATAGCCTCAATGTTCAGTAAAAAAAGTGAGTAAGTATCTTCACGCTCATATCCACGAAGAGGTAGGCAGAGGCACAACCAGGGCACCCACTACTAGCCGAAGACATTAAGCCCCACAATGTGATAGGTGGCAAGCCAATCGCCAACCGAGCACATATCCAATCCCAATTTTTTTTTATTAGAAAATGGGAAAATCCAGATTTTCTTTTTGTTATTTGACCCGGGACCTCATGCAGTCAAGTCCAACACCTGAACCGATAGACCACAGAGGTGAGGTTAAGTATTCCTAGGCAAGCAAATTAGGTTTTTTATGCATGTGTCAACGATACTAAAACAGAAATAATTGGATAGATACTGGAATGAATTAAAAAAACAACCAGATCCAAAAATGCAGTCATCAAGATTTTTATCGCACAAATGCCTGCCCCCGTTGGGAATCGAACCCAAGCCTGGCGGTTGGTAGGTACAGTTTGTACGCTAATCCCTCGGTCAACGAAGCAGTAATTACTCATTAGAGGGTACTTAAATGCGATTTTTTCAAATTGCTGACCTACTGGCCCAAGTAGGGCTACTCTTAAATCTTGATTTCATGCAAATTTGAATTGAATATGTCATTTTAGGTACTTTTGAACAATAGCGGATAATTACTTTAATGAATCCGATAAAATATTTATTGTTCATTGTACACTGTTCGAGTAAGTTGTGTTCTAGAGTACCTACCTAAAATGACATATCCGATTCTAAATCAAGATTCGAGAGTAACCTGATGGACCACAAGGTTGTACCTATTGTAACTGTATTCATCATAGCCAATATTTCTTGATTTGAAGAACATGTTGCACCGGTACCAAATTTCGCAATTGCAGCTAACCTGAGGTTGTGGATTTAGGTTCGAGGTCATATTAGCTGTCATAACTCGTAGCTTTTATCACAAAGAAGTAATGAAAGAAAATTGAATTGTAGGGTAAATTGAAGGGTAGGAAAAAATTAAGATCAAGTACCAAATATTTAAAAAAAAATTTAAATGTATTTTTTGCATCAAAAGGTACCTATTAAGTAAGTAAATAAAATTAAATAATCATTTCAATATGCTGGGTTAGCATTAAAGGTAACAAATACTGAGTTAGTTTTAAAAACTGTGAGTAGAGTAGCAAAAAATCGTCCCCTATATTCCTTGTGGTAGGGGAGCCCAAGAGGGGATTTTTGGACTAACTCAGGCGCGTCAGATTAAGGTATGGGAGATACCCTGTACCATTGTTGAACACCTCCATTATGTATCAAATCTCTACATAGAGACGCGCATGTAGGGTTGTCTGTCTAATTTTTTTTTGGCTTGAAAATATACTCGAGCATGTCAGATTAAAGTACGGCGGGCTTATTACATGCCAATAAGTCTATGTTTGAATTTTCTGATGATTTGAACAAGACGTACGGGAGTAGGAAGTTCAGAAACTTTCAAAAACCAAGTCATATGTGTTAATTGTCTATTACAGCAATCTGTCTGATTGACATATTTCTGTCATAGGAGACACATTGGGGGTATATATTATTAATATTTGATGAGTTCGGCTATGATCAAGTGACTGGAATTGCTATTTTAACTGATAGAAAGAAAAAGAAAAACCTACATGACCTTTTTTACTCTCCACTATTTAATCAACAAAGTGCAATGGGTCCCAATTACGCTGGAGTTACTACACTTACTACACAGGGCTACTACTACTACTTACTACTATTGGCTTGAGATTGGAATTTGTACCAAATTTTAACAGGCTTTTGGTGTCTAACTTAAATAAATTAATAAAACTGCAATACTCCAACACCCTATCCAAAAAAAAAGGATTTTCAAAATCGGTCATTAAGTAACCGAAATGAAAAAAATCATGAGCTACCGAGAACAAAAAACAGCTTGTTTGACCTCTTACCATACTAGCGCCGCCTGGCGGGAACAATGACGGCCTTTGGTGCAGATCTAGAAGTGTAAATTCAGGGGTAATGTGGGAATATGTAACGAAAGTAAGACAATATTTGAGATAATAAATAAGGATGTATTTATACATGACTCGACATTAAATAGTAAAATATACTTGATTTATTTACAGCTATAAATGATGTGAATTGCAACAACATTAAGTAATTTGTATAATTTTAACATTTATAAAAGTAACTATCAAAAATACCTTCTTTAATCTACTTACTGAAATTATAAATTAGTAACAAGTTGAAAAGCCCACAGCCCAATATTTGAGGTGTAAAATTTAGCTTGGTCATGTTTTTTTTTTATTTCATTTTCATGATCATGGCTGACAATAGATTTTACTTAATATAACCAGTTCCATTAATTAATCACAACTAATAAGTGTGTTTTTAGAATAAAGCCAAAATATTTAATGCAAATACCCTTTTGCATTAAATCATTTTGAGGGCACTTTAAGACCTTTGATTTAAAATTAAATTCTAACAATACTGTGATGTTACTGTGTAAATATTCAGACCTATACAATTTCTAATAGGGTCTAGACCGTTGTCTTCATCTTGCTTACAACTCTCTCATAACTCACTCAATATGTTAATAGAAAAATAAATGCAATTACACATTAGCAATTCTTTCATTTGATAAAATTTTATTTAAATCTCATTTGCCATTCACTTCCATTAGTATTGGCTTCATTTATTAAGGGTTTAGCTTTTACCCCCAGTGTTACCAATCATCTATGAAGTCAACAGTTCGATTCCTATTCTACCTATCCAACAGCTACCGCTAAAGTTGGAAAATATGGAGTTAATTTTTCGAGTTGATAGCAATATCTAACATGATAATGGCACTATGACAAAAATTATTAATAACAATACTGTGATGTATTTTGAATGTTGGGTTACACCAACATTCTACCTCCATCAATTACATAACATTGGCCAGTAATACTTTTAGCTTTATCACTTGCCAGAAAACTAATAAGTGATGCCACTTCGTCACTGTCTACTAACTTTTTCAATGGTGTACCACTAGCAATGTTCTTCGCATATAGCTCTAACTGATCTTCAGTTAAACCTGTATCCTTAAGTAGATTAGTTTTAACATAGCTAGGACTAACAGAGTTTACTCGGACGCCATCAGGGGCTAATTCTAAAGCTGTGCATTTGGTAAAATGATCTAGTCCAGCTTTAGAAATATTGTAAGCTAATGACATAGAGTTCGGCTTAGTGCCAGAGATGCTCGAGATGTTAATTACACATCCTTTACTCTGTATTAAATGTGGAGTACACAACATAGTTAAATGGAATACAGATCTCAGATTTGTTGATATCACTTTGTCAAAGGATTCCATATTGGTGTTTTTTAACCCTCCCATCGAGATTATGCCGGCATTATTCACCAAGACATCAAGCTTGCCAAAGTGATCTATAGTTTCACGTAAAATCTTTTCTACGCCTGAATCTTCTGTAAGATCGGCTACTATAGTCAAAGGTTTGATAGACTTCACCTTTTCACAGTATAAAGCGATTCTTTTCAGATTACTTTCTCTTCGGCCAACCAAAGCGAGCTTAGCACATTGTTTGGAAAAATGAATAGCAGTGGCTGCACCAATTCCCGAGCTTGCTCCAGTTATAAGAATCACTTTATCATTGAACTCCATGTTTGGAATAACGTATTATTATAAGGCTCAGCGTTAAGGTGATACGATACAGTTCTCACAGTTCAAAATATTTAGTAGGTAATGAGTAAAATAGTCTAAAACGGCGCTGTTAACAAAATAACACACTTAACATTTGCTTAAACACTACGCTGGGTTAGATTTTACGGAACGATAACTTCAATTTAGACTTGAGTATTTGTATTTTGTATCTCTGTGATTTGTATTTTGTTACACTTGCACCTTTATGGACAGTTACTTTACTCTTTGACTTGCACTTTTTTGCAGTCAGCCTGAGCAGTGAGCAGTCAGCTGTTAGGAATCACAGACCAATTAGAGTTGTTAGGAATTGACAAATTATTAATTCAATGCTGCCAGTTGCATCTTTAAATTTCTGATTTTATATTTTTATGAAAATAATGGTAGCTCACGTTATTTTTCATATTATCTGTATTATGTATGTACAGAACACGCTCTAACAATTTGAACACCTATTTTGGACTCTAACAAAGAGAATATAATCACTACGTGTAATTTAGAGCCACAATCAAACTATTCAGGTAATCAAACTCGGAACTTAAATAAAATAAGGTCCTTCCGAATTCGCTGTTAATTTCTGAAGTCTGAGCACCGAAAATGAAGTTGTCACAACTACGATATGTTATCATTATCATTATTTTCTAAGTGCTATTCAGTGTTGCCAACCCCAGTTATTAGAAAAACAGCAGATCAATCTTAAAAAAGCAGTAGAAAACAGTAAAATTACATTTTCAAAACATTAAATCTTCTATGTCTAAAACCTTTCAGTTGGGACATATTAGTTATATAGATGTATAGTTAATGAAATGAAACTACTGCAGTACTACCAGTAGTACTTCATTAATTAACATATTTTTATATGGTACATTATTGAAAAAAATACAATTACATAATTTATTCATTCATTTCAATTCATTAAAAATAGGTATTCAAAGTTAGAAACATTATTTATCAAATAATATACCTCAAAAATAGGTAATCAAAAATACCAATATTATTCATTGTTGTGTATTGTGTATCTATCCTCAACACGTTCTGTTTCATTGTTTTTTTTAAAATCGTACATCCTTTGATTAAACTTTTTTAATACGATTTTCAGTAGCATTAAATGCGTAACATTCGTTTATTTCGGATTTTGTATGTAAAATGCCTTTAATCAGCAGTTTATGTTACGGCTAATGCCATATAAATAGCAATACTGGCATAAAAAAACAATAGAAAATTGTACTAAAACAGGAAACAGTGTTGTCACGTTAAAAATAGTAAATCTACTGTTAAAACAAGTAGAGTTGGTAACACTGGTGCTATTCTTTCCTGCGTAGCTACTGAATACCAGTGTTGCCAACTCCCACCTAAGGCTAGTAGCTAGAGTAGACATGAAACAGAAAGTTGCTAGATTGGGTATTTTTTTCAACCTAAAAAGTCGCTAGAAGTAGCTGAATTTCTCAATAAATTTTAAGATGTTAATTCACGAAAAAAAAACACATTTTTTCATTAAATCAGCTATTCTTTATCAAAATTACATAGTAAATCTATGTTAGATATATACTCGTAAAACAAAGCCATTATTAAATCAGAAAGATGTCGAAGGTTAAGAGGCTTCATCTATGGTACCTGCGATTGATTTGGAATATTTTTTCTTAGTATCCATTTTTTGCAGTATCGATTTAGGTGTTATATAATTGTATTTTTGTAAAAAAAAGTACACAAATACGAAAATTAAACATAGCTTCAAACGAAGACAGCTATAAATATTTTCCCTCTTGTTGCTGCCAGGCAGCTTGTAAAAGGCAAGCATAAGCTTACGGTCACTAACACCGTGAGATCTGCCTTGGTGGTAGAGTTTCGCCTTTTCTATTCCTGCCGCCATAACGTCATGACGTGTTCCGGTTTGGAGGGTAAGGTAGCCGGTAAGTAAGTTTACTTTTGCTCGAAGCCTAACATCCCGGTCTCAGGTTGGCAACGCACCATTACAACCTTTGGTGTCTTGAGGCGGCGAGAATTACTTACCATCAGGAAATCCGTGTGCTTGTTTGCCTTCAAATGTCATAAAAAAATACATTCACAGGACGTTGATTTCTGCAAGATTTTTAAAATTGCCTCCACTTCTACTGGACAAGGCTAGTTTGCCAAACTCTATGAAACGTCATCTGGCACACTCTGGTAGGTAGTTGTTTTTAGCTACTGGTAAGTGTTTTATTTCGGGTATAAATTTTTTAGCACTGTAAGCATATAAAAAAATCTCAAAACCAAAAACTGCTAGAAAAAGTAGCTAAAAAGTTTTGCTACAAATTTTTAAGAAATGTAGCTGCCTGACATCAAAAAGTTGCCAATTCTAGCTACAAAGTTGCCAAGTTGGCAACACTGCTAACTACTGAGTAGCAGCATTACAGCACACTATGCAGATGGCAGGCCTGTGAGTGAGACAGTGAAAAACACAGCAGAAACAGTTTTGTTTTTTGACCAGCTATTTGATAGCGTGAACGGAGCTTCCAAGTTCAACAAAAAAAATAAGGGAAAAGCACTTCGAACAGCTGTTAGTGACCAATCACCTCATCACGAATTTTGGAAAAAGGCAATCGAAAATCTTAATGTAATGAAATATATCGACGCGATTGGTAACGAAAAGTCTGTGCCCTCTATCAAAAATTTTATTAGTACACTTAAAAGTTTTATGAGGCTGTGGCAGTTCTTTAAAACTTTAAACTTAAAAGTAATGAGGCCAAGGTATTTTAACTCGGACCCTATAGAAAACTTTTTTGGTCAGGTTCGAGCATATAATTACCGTAGCAATGACCCAACCTGCCACAGCTTCAACTGCACTTTTAAATCATTATTAATTACAAGATTAATTAAATTTCATAACGAAGCCTTTAATTGTGAGGATGATTCAGCAAATCCAATTATAAATCTTAAAACACTATTTGAAAATAACCAAAGTGGATTGCCGGATCAGCCCAGACATGATAAAAACATGGAAATGGTCTTAGAACAGGCCCGAAAAGAAAGAATTAACGTTCATTCTCGGGCCTACACTGCTGGATGGGTTGTGTATAAAATATTAAAAGTTATGAAAATCTCTTACTGTAAAAACTGCAAAGACAGTCTCCTAAGTGTTAATTCCAGCAGTGTTCACGATTGGATAATTAAAAAAGAATACACTGCTGGAAAAATCCGTCTTAGTTACCCATCAGAAGGTGTAATTAGGTATTTTGGTAGTATAGTTAATGAAACAAACGAATACTTGGAAACTAATGGTCATACAAATAATTTACTATCAAGTATAAAAACTGTTGTGTTGTCCAAGTATTCATTTGATTTCTTAAACTGTATTGAACATAAAAAAGATTTACTTGACCATTTCTTATTAATTACAATAAGGTTTACAATAATGAATTGGTGCAGTGTTATCAATAAGATATTAAACGGCACTGATGTGTTTCGTTTACAAAATCGCCTTTTGCCACCAATGCAAAACAAAGCATTTGAAAAGTTTAAAAATAAACGTTTGAATAAATAATTACTTTGTTTTAATTATCATTTCCCAATAAAATTAAACTAGAAAATGAGAGGGATATTATACAAAATAAATATGAGGCATAACGGATGGTCTTCTTTTGCTTCAAGATTTTCGTATCAATTAAAAAATGTATCTGTCAAACATCACCAATGACATTAGCTCTATTGTCTAAAATTTTGTTTGACGGATTGCAGTCTGTACGTAGTACTCTAAATAGTCTGTGGTAGCAGCGACGCAGGAATTTATTAAATAGATTCATCAATGGAATCGATATTGAACCTATATGTTATTTCTAAAACATTTGGAAAAAAGTGATAATAGTTATAATTTTATGACAAAAATGAATCTTAAATGTCGAAAAATTTATTTTCAAATAAGGTAGTTTTTAAATTTTTGTCAACTTTATGCACGTGATTTAGTAACAAAAGTAGTATCAGAAAAAGCGCGAAAATTTAAATTTGACTTTAGGACGTACAGATGCTTTAGTCGGTATATTCTTTTGTACAACAACAACACAACAACAGACAAGTAGCACTACAGTTTGGCGCAACTTTCATATCAAAAAATTTAAAAAAATAAGTTTGCTATGTTTTTTATTCGCCCAAATCATATGACACCAGTTGCCTTATATCTGAATGCCTTTAGAGTTTAGACTTACTTTCAAATTAAACCTTTAAATTATACCTTTTCAAGAAAACTTCATGCAAAATTCGGGTTTGCTATGTATCTATGGAAGTACCGCCTCTTATTACGTAGTATTTATATACTCTTTGTAGCACTATTGTTCTATAAGTAGTATAGACCGCGTTATAGACGTCGAAAGTAGATTTTAGTAGGTAGGTTTTTAGGTACCTACGTACTTTTTGTGTCCCAAAAAGATAGCAAACAAGCGGGTGTTAATATACACCAATAGATACAATAGATGAGTTCTGTCTGGGGTGCGTATTGCGTAGTTAATTTATGGCCGAAATTTAAGGCTACATGTGTCAGTTTGCTATTTAGGTACTTATTCTTCATTATGGAACATGATCACAGCGACCGTGAACGAGATAACGTTATTTTTAGAAGGGGGTTAAGGGAAATGGAAATAACTTAAGGAAAACTTATTATTAAGTATTAACATATTAAAGGCAACAAAAAGAAAATTGGGTTTTCCAATTTTCTAATAAAAAAAATTTGCTCGGGATTGGAAATGTGCTTGCTACCTATCACATTGTGGGACTTAGTGTCTTCGGCTACTCGTGGGTGCCCGTGTTGTGCCTCTGCCTACGTCTTTGCCCATATAGGCGTAAAGATGCTTTTTTTAATATGTAAAAATAAACTGAGACTGGTACCTGCACAACAACAGCGGGGACTATAGTCCTGTAAATATTTGATTGTGGAGAAAAAGGAAGAAATTTATAATCTTCAGAGCGGATGTTTTTGCTATATCAAGTTTAATTAAACTGGTTTTAGAAGCTCCACCCCAGGAAGATACACAGTAAGAATTAAGATAGTAGTGAGTAGCAAATAAGCAAATGCGAATCTTTTTGAAACTAAATAAGTATAAGGTTGCGAATTCTGGAAGTCAAGTATGTAATTGAAAATTAAGATGGTTGCCTACAACACCGATAACATTTTTGGTTTTGTTCCCGCTCAAAACAGGCACATCCTGATATTGTTTTACGAGTATGACCTATTATCCGGTTAAGGTATTAGAAAGTATATTATTGTTGCCAACATTGAACGCCAAAGAGTATATAAATGCTACGTAATAAGAGCGGGACTTCCATAGATACATAACAAACCCGAATTTCGCATGAAGTTTACTTGAAAAGGTATAACCCGTATAATTTGAAAGTAAGTCTAAACTCTAATGACATTCTTTCTTTCTTTAGTTTTTAGCAATCTCGTTAGTATTTTGCCATTAGTCAAGTAGAAATTTGGATCAAATTTTATATTTGTTTTATATCAATTATAATTAGTCATCAGTCATAAGTCGTCAGTAAGTCATGTCAGGCGGGCGCCAGGCCATTATATATTCTTATTTATGTGTCAGGCTCTTGGGTAAAGCGGTGGCCTTTTTACACAAGCTCATGTTATGAGATTTGGCGGCAACGAGGAAATACGATACGCTAATTTCTTAATGATTATTTCATTTTTGCACTTTCACTGAACAAAATAGTACAAAATGCCACCAAAATTGACTAATTTCACTCAATATCAACACGAAATTCAATAATTATGAAAAAACTTCGACCATCTTTTCTCTCGATGGCGCCAAAACTCTCTAAAGACATTCAGATATAAGGGAACTGGTGTCACATGATTTGGGCGAATAAAAAACAGCAAACTTATTTTTTTATATGAAAGTTGCGCCAAACTGTTGAATGCAATGTATGGAATAGTCATATCGTCCAATCAGAATCAAGGTAAGTACAGCCAATAAAATCCTTTGAAATTACGAAATGTAACAGCTAGTTTTTTTTTATTTGACAAGTCAGCGAACAAGCAAACCGATCACATCATGATGAGAGTCAACCGGGGCGTATATACACCATCGATGTTATCGGTGCGTTGTTGTCCTGTGGCCGCGATATCAGGCCTATTGTGAAAGTATGTCTATTTATGCAATGTTCACCTATTACGAGCGGCCTGGTGGAGAAGCAGATGGTCTATTCTACTCAGCAGACCCGGACCAACACGGGGAAAAATTGTATATAAAATGGAATATCCATAATGTTTTTGTTTTCGTTGCATCGCATTGTACAAACTTACGTTAAAATGTAATATAACGTCCTCATTTTAATTTTATAAAGAAAAAACCAAAAAGTAGACAATGTTCTCGCAAATATAAACAGCCCATAGACAGTAAAACAAATGTCGAAGTCATCACAAGTTCATTTGCCAGCGGTGGCAGTAAAATACCCAAGAGTCGGATACACTGTTACAAGGTGGAATTAGCTATAAAAACTTTTTACAATCCACACAGGGGACGCTACTGGGTCCTAGTGTTGGGACACGGCGTCCTATAGCAATTAACATATCGACATAACCTGATTTCAAAAACATACAATATTTAGTTTATTATAAAAACTGATTTTGCAGAGGGTGGTATTTAGAAGTGTCAGTATAGGTCAAGTTTAAAATTATTTAATAATTAAGCTTAAAAATTCGTTGTTAGGTTAGGTTAGGTTAGGTTATTAATAAATATGTATCTCTGGACATATTACATGAACTTGAATAGGTACCTTTCTATGGTAGCAATTGAAATACTTATATTGTAAGCGTTAGTCAAAAAGACTAATACACAAAAATAAATTAAATGTCCTGGACTAATTACACAAATTGAATCTAACCCCAAAATAAGCAAATTATAATTTAGTGTAATAAAACATAATGAATTCAATAAACACACCAAACCTAGAAATGAAAACATCTAGATGTTAATCAAACAAACGTCTGCCCCCGTCACGAATCAAAACTGAGTCCCGTGGTTGGTTGTGTATTGATAGGCGAGTACGCTAACCCCTCAGCTAACCAACTAGGCGGTCAAGACATATATAAATACATGTATAAATAACGAAATAAATTTAATTAGGTAACTCTTAGCTTAGAAATAAAGACATCTATATTAATCTTATAAAAAAATTGGGAATTAAACCAGAACCTCGTGAACATACGTTCAGTAGCGTTACATGTGTTTGCCTCTCAAAAAACCAGACTTCCAATTGTCATCCATTTCATCGAGGCCAGTAACAAGAAAATCGGTTATCTGAATACGGGAATCGACGACGCAGATATTAAAGGAATAACTTAAATGTTGTAAACTGTCAATTTGAGGCTTTTACTCGATTTACCTGTGTTCATCATCAGATCCAAACTCGATCGTAATGGGACAACCTTAGAAGAATACTCTTTTAGATAAAATGTTTATTTTTAAATCGGTTAACAAATTATTGTGAAATTAATTAACACATATAATATAGGCGTCAAACATTCAACCACCTCCGTTTTTAAATCGGTTATCAAATTGATTTTGATTGTGTATTTGATACAGCATGATACTTTTGAAATAACACTTGCACTTGCACTTGCACTGTTATGTATTAAGTGTTATTTGACCGCCTCTTTAGAAGAGGGCCTACCTAGTTAGAGTACAGGCTTAACTCCACCTATCAACTTCGGGGCTCGGATTCGATTCCGACGGGACAAGCATTTGTGTGATAAACATCTAGATGTCTGCATTTTGGAGTCTGAGTGTGTTTATTAATATTTATTCTAGTATTTATTTAAATATGTCTGTGTTTTAGTATCGTAGAATAACTAACTAACTAACACCCATGGAGCAAAAACTGCATATTTCAAGGGTTTTCGATAAGACAGAACTTTGATACGCGGCCAACAGCAAATCAGTACGGTAGGTAACTAAAACTTAAAAGATAAAATTTTAAAAATATATTTTATAAATATTTTATCGATTTAGCGTAGGCACATCCCTATACAGTCTATTCTATAGCAGCAACTTTTAGTCGCACTTCATTTGCATTTCTTTATTGGATCAAGGGGAAATTGAGAAAAATTTGGGCACTTACTTTTAATTACTACAATATTCGCTACACCAGATCCCGAAATAAATGTTTGATAAAACAAAAACCTCTGATGACTTTTTTTATTGGTACCGGAACAAACTTGACGGATTTCCTGACCAAATAATATTTTCGCTTTTTAAAAAAGACAATAATTTACCTCACAGAGTAATTTACCTTTGAAATCTGTAACATACTCATTTCTGAAACGTCTGCAATGGTGAAATGCTGCTAAATAAAATAATAACATTCTGAATATAGATACTAGGCATATAAAATTGTTATCATTTCATTATATTTGGCAAACGGTGCCTATGTGCACATAAGATAAAAAATGATTTTCAAATCTGAAGTTAAAAGGAACCCTTATATTGTAAGTAAGATTACCGGTTATCACCAAACCGCATCAGTACAGTGGCGAACACTGTCGTGATCTCTGTCGTTAGTGAAAAAAAAAGTCTGAAGCTGAAGCGTAGAAGCTGCTTTAAAGAAACCCGGTGACCAATGGGGAAACAGGGTGCGCTAGTTAAGGTACCAATAAGATAAGTCATAATTTTTTTAAAGACCTGTGGATATTGCAAAGAAATAAGCTTTTGGAAGACTAAGAAATTATCTTTTCCCCGTGTTGGTCTGACTCCTATGCAGAATAGACCATCTGCCTTCCTGCCAGGCAGCTCGTAAAAGGCGATCATATGCTTACCGTCACTAACACCGTGACATCTAATTAGGTGGTAGAGTTTCGAAGCGACTCACCCGGATTGGTTCCACCGCCTTACCTATTCCTGCCGCCATAACGTCATGACGTGTTCCGGTTTGAAGGGTAAGGTAGCTAATAAACTTACTTTCGCTCGAGGCCTAACATCCCGGCCTCAGGTTGGCAACGCACCATTACCACCTTTGGTGTCTCTAGGCGGCGTGAAATTCTTACCATCATGAAATCCGTCTGCTTGTTCCAATATCAAAAAAAAAATACGCTCAAAAAGAAGAATAGGTAGGTACTTCAAGAAGCCACATTTCATCGAATCAGTTAAGCAGGAGCAAAGTTTTTTAATTAGAAATAAACGGAAAAGAAGTCACGAACTATTTTAATATGTTTTGTGATCGTTTTAGTTTTAACTGGATAATAAATTTAATATTTATCAACCATTACAAACGAATTGTCATCGGGGATGTAGCTCAGTGGTAGAGCGTTCGCTTTGCATGTGAAAGGCCCCGGGTTCGATCCCCGGCATCTCCAACTTTTTTTTCTAATTGAGAATTGAATTAACTGTGAAGGATTAGTGAAAAGTGAAAAGAGGGACCAAGGCTCCATAAGGTTTCCCAGGACTTTACTAACACGTCTTTAAAAAAAGGATCTTTTTGGCTAATGATAAAACTTTCACCTTAGAATCCTCTTAATTTTCAATATTTACTAAATTGAAGATAACTAATAAAAAATATTATTCTCTATCAAAGTTCTTAATAATTTTTGAGTAATCAATGGTTTCGAGATTCGAAAAAAGGCGGAAAAGCAGTATTATAATATCACAGTATATTCGTCCGTCCGTGTAGTATCAGCCTTTTTTTAGGACTTAACTCAAAAATATCCAATTTGAATGTGGATGCGTGTAAGTCCCGTGCGTGTAAATTTATGTATGTATCCATATGTAGATTGACGCAAATCTCTATAAAAACCGATATTGAAGTCGAACATCAAAAAGCCTCCCACCTAATCCAAGCAACACTAACTCACAGGATCACTACACCGTCGACGCCGGTCTCGACGACGAAGACCTCTTGCGCCGTCACTCGGGCCGTCACTATTCCTCCATCAAGTCCACCCAGTAACCAGAACGCAGCACCAAGTCGAGGTACGGTCTCCCGGGAGACAGCCCTTTTTACTGGCGTTGTAGGGAACAGTCCAATCCATCTAAATGGTGATGTCTCGGGCTGAGCACTCTGCTCGGCCCACAAAGCCCGGTGAAGTTGTAAAAACCGCCAGGTTGGCAATACAGTAGTCATTAAAAAAAAAACATACCACTTTTACAAACGCCTGAATTTTAACTCTGCCTAAACAAATTAAATGCATAATATTACTTAATGTTATAAACGCGTATGTAAGTTTGTTTGTTGCACTTTTACGCGGAAATTACCAAAACCAATCATTATGAAACTTTGTACACATATTCTTCAAGGTGTAATAAGTAACATAGGATACTTTTTTACTTTGTTCACGGGATTGAAGCTGCGGTAAAAGCTAGTAATACATAGATAAGTAGCTAAGATATCAATCAATTGTAAGTAATATATGTCGAAAATGACGAAAACACTAATATCTACGGACTTTTGCTTGGTTGCCGGGGAGTTTGTTTCGGCCTTTCTTCTCCTGACTGGCTAGGTTTGGAAACGGTGGTAGTGTATGGTAGATAGGGTAGAACTTGATCGTATTAATTTTGCACAAATTAATAAGTGCTAACCTAGTAGTAAATATATTTTAACGTATACTATGAAATATATTTTAAAAACTATATGTAAAAATATATAAATAACAAAAATGAAAACTGTATTATATTTAATTAAGTTAGATATTTGCACACCACAATGTGGTAGAATATGTTGGTATGAATAAGTATTCTGTAACAACTTTTAAACACACATATTCCGCAAATAAATAAATTTCATTTTCATTTTTCATTTTTATCGTGAAAGGGACGTCTTTTATAGTTAATAATATAATTATTCTTTCACTAGCTGTTGCCTGTGGCGATGCCCGCGTGGTTAGTGGTCCCATAGGATTTTTTTTTCCGGAAACTATCCTATGTGTTAATCCAAGTTGCCCTCTATGTGTGTATGCCAAATTTCATGAACATCGGTTCAGCAGTTTTTGCGTGAAGGAGTAATAAACAAACAAACAAACTTTCAAATTTATAATATCAGAAGGATTCCGCTGGTCTCATTTGAGATCAGTAACTTTATCACGCGAGAAAAGCCGAGGCCAAAAGATAGTAACTAAATTAGTAATTAATAGTTTTTATTAGTGGGATCTTCGCACACATGACCGATCTTACCGCAACATTTACCCTTTGATTGGACTTTTTTTCTATTGTAGGATTGATTCTGGAATGGGATGTGTTGATACCCTCTTGAGGAAGTATGTTTGCAGCTACGTTATCCTTCAAATTGAAACATGCCAGTGGGGTCCAATGGCATTAAGGGGTAGCGCACATTGGGATGGACCGCGACGGGGCGCATCGCAGCGCAATAATCCGCCTAGATCGCTTTCACACATTTTGTATGGAACAACGCACACTGCACCGAGCGAATATGGCGCGGCAATCCAAGATGCAACCTACAGTCTCCAAAGAGGATAGTAACAAGGATATTAAAAACTTTATACGTTTTGTAATTAGTTGTAATAAACAAGTTGTATACGATAACAACCAGTGGCGCCTCTTTCCATACTTGATGATTTTAAAGTAGAATTGCCAGTCTTCTTTCTTACTCTGCTCTATGCTGCTGAATACCGCCAAGTGTCATTGCGATGCACCCAAATTCGACAAGCTCCGCCTTGTCCAAATGTGCGCTATCCTTAACACGGCAAATACAATGTACCAATTCAAAGCAGATCTTCCCTTACCTACACTGACTAAATTCCTAGAATAGTCCTGGGTTATAAATTACGGGGCTATTTCACTATCACACGATAGGGTTTCCACATCCCCGCGCCCAAAAAGTTACAGTTGTAAATAATATGTTTAGTAAAAGAATGTTAAGGGCCAGTTGTTTTTTATTTCGTTAAAAATTTTTAGGCTATATTTTTTAAAATTGATTTTACAAAAAAGTGGTCAATCATACAGGTGAAGCCGCTAGAAACTTTTAGTCAATAAATCTTCAGTTATTGCTTTTTGGTTCTGCAATCTGAAGATTAAGCGATAGATCAGAGTTGCCTCTCCATCCATCGCGGTAATAGCTCCATACATAGCTAGAGAACATTAGGCTGAATCTTTTATACTGTAGATCTATTGCCTAAGCCGCCATTCGTATTCTAGTTTGGATACTGTGAATGTTTATTTAATGTTTCCGTCACAAATTATTAAGAAAAAACTGTTTTACAGCTTCGTAACTTGTTATTTTTTACAATGAGCTTAGAAGATAAACTAACTAACGGAATCCCTAGTTAGATTAAGAGCTGTAGATAACAAAGATAATCCATGCTTAAAATTGTTAATGCGAAAGTTTCTGCGAAAATTCTGTCCGTCTGTCTGTTACTCTTTCACGGCTAAATGGCTGAACCGATTTTAATGAAATTCGCTATGCATATAACTAAAGATCCGAGTTCAATCAAAGGCTATTTTTTAAAAATTTACCCTCAAAGGATGATAATAGGGGATGAAAGTTTGTACGAAAACTATAACTATTACACACGGACGAAGTCGCGGGCAAACAGCTGGTAATAAAATAAACTAAGGCATCTCAAACTACTAAACTAAACGAAGGGTACGTACTTCAGACGTCACCGCGATAGAAATAGGAAATGATTCTGAACGTTACTACCTATTGACAACCACGGTTTTTCTCTTTATTTTTATTATATACCTATATAATGTTATCCTTTATGGACAGTTACTTTACTCTTTGATAATGTTGCTGTTGCACATTGTTCGCCATTCTCGTGTTTCGATTCAGTAATTCATTCACAAAAATTACTGACTCAGCTAAACAAAAGAACACCAATATCTTAAGTTTCTCAAGCGTAGTATTAAAACTAACTTTGATAACTTTTTATATTACAATAAAACGATTTCTAATTTAATAAAAAAAAAATATTTGCGCTTCTGGGAGTACGGCATGTAGTGCCCAAGCCAGGACGAGCAAAGTGAAGCGTGAAGAAACTACCTATTTAAGTAGGCACCTACTTTTTCTCGAAGCGCTCAGTAGTTTTTTGAACTTTTTGAATCTTTGTATTTAATCTTAATTTTAATACTATCAACATTTTAAAAGCGATAGTTTGTATGTTTGTTTGTTACTCCTTAGCCCAAAAACTGCTTAGCCGAATTTCATGAAATTTGGCACACACATAGAGGGTAACTTGGATTAACACATAGGATTGTTTTTATCTCGAAAAGATGTTGTTGTGGGACAAATAACCATACGGGCAACGCCGCGGGCAACAGCTAGTATTTAATAAATCAATACATGCATCATATTTTGAAAATTATGTTTGTCTGGTCTCATCTTCAAAAAACCATGAAGCGTTTTGTGATTTACAAAACATATAAAAGTTTCAAACTTAATATGTTTAAGTGATTTATTAAACATATAAAGTTTGAAACTTTTATATGTTTTGTAAATATATTTGTAAATATATATACATCATATCCTGAAAAGTTTGTGTCTGGTCTCATCTAAGCCAAAGTATATATAAGTGTATATAAGTATAGCTCTTATACTTTAGATGTTAGTGATATCTATAAACAGTTTGGCTTCGTCACTGACTCACTGTTAATCATCAAAACTCGTTCGGCCTCTTGAAGTTCTTAAAATCTGAATTTTGGTGCTTAAGCGAACTTTAGTACCCAAACAATAGAATCATTCTAACCCTTGGAATTTTTATAAGAAAGAAAGAAAGAAAGAAAAAAATTATTTGCGGAATATGAGACAAAGATGTTACAAAATTATTTAGGCGTTCCAATATATTCTACCAACTTGTGGTGTGCAAATATTTTAATAGTTATTAATTAAATTAGTTATCTTAATTGTTTACTTACTATTTTAACATTGATATATATGACTATTTATTAAAAAAACAAAAATTTAAATTATACAAACATTTTTTTGAATATAAATTAATTTATCCCTATCTACCATAAACTACCCCAAGGCATAAATAAGGAGATGAGAGTTTAAACGAAATTTGACGATTTTTAAACGCTCGTTATTCGTATACGCATTAAGGAGCTTTATTAACCCATTTATTGCCTTAGCCAATACTATGAACTGCCTTGTGCTAAACGCGGTAACGATACTTGGACTCGATATCGCGTCCACGGCACCTTCAATAAAGTAACTTGGACGCGAATTCGCGTTTTCGCCACATAGAACTTAAATTCTATCGGAAATTGCTATTTTATTCAAAAAAGGCTTCATACTTTTAAATTATTTTCGTGGAGTATGGAGACAAAAAATTAAAAAAATATATAAAAATCAGGGGTTGTAAACTAGGTATAAATTATTTTTCGAATTAATTTCATTTGACATTACCTACTTTTTTGTTAACCGATTCGTTGCGGCTCCCATTTTCGAATACTTTTTGCCATGGTTGTGAACAAATTCAGGGGCTATTCGTTTATTACTAGCTAAGTGCTTATTAAGTGTCTTTAAAAAAGTATTAAACAGGGCAAGTTAAATTTAATTTGTTAAATGTCTTTTACTAGTTGTAACAGAAAAAAAAACTAAGTCGCGCTTTCTTTATACTCAGATAATGGAATTGCCAAGCCTCAAAAGAAGTTTAAGGACAGCGCTACATGCACAAAAAATGTTGACAAAAATATTGACCGAGTACCCTCCATAATAGATTTGCATGGATACACACATTTCAGCCAGCTTGTATTATTAAGATTTGATGCTGATCAAAGATATATAGTAATGCAAAAAATTAGTTTGGTTTGGTGAACAAAAGATTTTTATCTGTTTGGGTGAACATACATTTTCACAACCATGATCCTTTTTTATTATTAATTAAAACAGTGCCATCGCCAAACAGATTAATATTAAGTATTTTAATCAAAATAAATCGTGTTGAACTGTTTGTCACTCCTGTTTTATTTTATCGTACCAGACGCGATTATGCGTCGAAGGCATGGTACGTAAAATCAATGATGTAAGTAGTTTTAAAATTTCATGTTATATCCAGGAGCCGCTTTGAGACTGTGAACTTTGAATTTAGATGTATGTATACTTTAAAATTCAGATTATTTACTCTTGAAACCAGGAAAAACAATACAAGTCACATAAGAACGCGAATGCGCGTCCATGGCACCGGAAAAAAGTTTGCTAGGACGCGAATAAATTGAATTGAATTGAATTGATACTTCAGAGGTAATATTTAAATACCTACACCAATGTTTAGACTGACCTATTGACTGAAAATCATCAAACTTCATAAAGCTGTAATATGGTATATAAACAATACAAGCATTGAAAAAGCTGTCAAACTTAGAACCTTTAAACCCCCTTAGTATAAAAAAGAGGATGGGTGTTACTAAGAACGTACAAAATTCAAGGGTATATCCTGAAGTCTCCAAAAACGAAAATATAAATAAAAAAACAAGAAAAACACTACAAATATGGGAACCTTTATCGCATCATGCCAGAAACTAGGCAGTCTCCATAAGTAATATTCTCTAGAAAATGTTAGCGCGTCGCTATTTTTTGTTCGTAATCTTAAGACACTTGTGCGAGTCTAGAGGGTACCGGTTACCGTACCCTCTAACATGGCACACGACAAAGGCGAACAATGACGCTATGGTCGCAGAAATTTGTAAAGCGATGGTACAATTCAGGGCATTTCTTATCACTCTGTAAATAAATGTGTAGTGGTGGTAGTGTCACAAACAATTTATGAAAAAAAAATTGGATCCCATCAAAAACATTTTCATGTTTCTTTTTGTTTTGTCCGCATTTTGATAAGTTATCAACTGATGTCAGGTACAGTCGTGCTTTACACTATATTATACGCTCTACAAGCTCTATTTCACAAACTTACACAAGTCAAAATGTATTGCTTCCTTTATATATTGAAAAAAATAGGTTATCCAGTAAACGTTCTGAGATAATAGCACATATAAAAAAAACATACAGTCCAATTACAAACCTCCTCCTTCCTTGGAAGTCGGTTGAAGATAAACCAAACTAAAAAAGGCAACACCTTCATTTTTCAAGGCGACAAAATTTATAGCCGCTCAATTGAATTTCACAGTTGATTTGCGTGGGCCGCTTGAAAAATCCTTCCGGTTTTCAAATTCGGAACACATCTGTCAAATAAACGCGGGAAAACATAGAGCAATGTTGCCCGCGGCAAGGGTCGCCATGTGTCAAACGGAAATAGTTATTTATGGGCGCCATTCACAAATTGCATTCGTGGCCGAATTGATATATTGGAATGTTTTATATGTAAATGTGGTTTCTGATGAATGTGCTGCTCAAGACATGGTATTGAAAGATTTTGATAATAATAAGTTTCCTTAAGTCCGAAATTTTTGACGTCAATCATTAGAATGTTTTAAGGATATTTAGAAAAAAAAGCAGTGTGTTGAGATAACAAAAATAAGTGGAAACTGCAAAAAAGTCTGTACTTCACATTATCCTTTTAATGACTACGGTGAATGAGTTTTGGCGCCATCGAGAGAAAAGATGTTTCGAAGTTGTGTCGAAGTTTTTTCATAATTATTGAATTTCGTGTTGATATTGAGTGAAATTAATCAATTTTGGTGGCATTTTGTACAATTTCGTTCAGTGAAAGTGCAGAAATAAAATAATCATGAAGAAATTAGCGTATCGTATATTTCCTCGTTGCCTGCAAATCTCATCACATGAGATTGTGTAGAAAGGCCACCACTTTACCCAAAAGCCTGACATGACTTACTGACGACTTATGACTGATGACTAATTATAATTGATATAAAACAAATATAAAATTTGATGCAAATTTCTACTTGACTAATGGCAAAATGCTAACGAGATTGCCAAAGAAAAGAAAAAAAAGACTACGGTGTCACAAGGTGGCGATTAAGAGCCATTACTTTTTTAATTTACATAAATGATCTTCTGATGATGCTGTCAATCATGATTCCATCCTAATTGCTGATGATACAACCCTCTTCATCAAGGGCAAAAAATAAAAACGAACTAGTTGCAGAAACAACTAAGACTGAACAAAGTGGCAGAATGGTTAAAAATGGAAAAAAATGGAAAAGAATCTTAAAACTTCATAGGAAAAAAATCAATAAACTTTGCAATAAGAATACGCATATTGTTTCTTTGCGTAATAAAATGATAAAATGATAGGTTTGTGTATGTATTCAGAAGAATAATAGAAGTGGAAGGCTTAAACGAATCTCTCTTAGCATATCATGGATATATTTCTTCAGTTTTGCAATATGGGATTTCCATTTGGGGAAAATCTATAGAATTGATTAGAATCTTTAGAGTACAAAAGAATTATATATGGGCGATATGAGAGTTAATCTTTTATGTACATGCAAACCATATATATATAAATATATATAATATTTTGG